>CABFVX010001616.1:73562-89977 GCA_902151425.1 Timema shepardi | reverse complement strand
CCAAGCACCTTCAAGACACAGGTATTGTTAGTACAATTATGGGTGAAGAAGATATTCCAGAAGAATACCTAGAAAATGTTAACACACCAGATAATGAAAATAAGTCTAATAGAATAAAAACTACAACTCCTTGCCGAAAGTGGCAAGATATGGACTTGCCTTTAGCACCAGAACCAACCTGGGAACAGCCTGAATGGCTTCAAAATAATTATAGTCCTGTAGAGATTTTTGAAATGTTTTTTTGACAATGAAGTACTAGAACTAATAGTTAATTGTTCAAACAACTATACTTTTCAGAAAGGTAATATAAAATTCAAGGTATCTATCAATGAAATCAAAGTGTTTCTAGGAATCCTCTTGTTGACTGGATATTGCAGTGTACCAAGGTATCGGATGTATTGGGAAACTTCAAGAGATACTAATAATGAAGCAGTCTCAAGAGCAATGTCAAGAAATACTTTTGAAGACATTTTGAAATATTTACATGTATGTGATAATTTAACACTAGATGAGAAGGACAAATTTGGTAAAGTTGGCCCGCTCTGGTTGTTACTAAATAAGAGGTGGTCAGATGATTTCCCTAAAGATGCAAATGTATCAATTGATGAAGCAATGGTGCCATATTACGGTCGTCATGGTTCTAAATAACACATCCATGGTAAACCAATTCGTTTTGGCTACAAAGTGTGGTGTCTTTGTAGTCGCCTTGGCTATCTAGTTCGAGTGTAGCCCTATCAAGGTGCATCTACAGGGAATACACATCCAGAGCTAGGAGTTGGAGGATCTGCTGTTATTGACTTAGTTGACAAACTTCCACATGGACAGTACAGCATATATATAGATAATTTCTTTACTTCTGTTCGTCTATTAGAGGAACTACAGAGTAAAGGCCACTACTGCACTGGCACTATTCGTTCGAATAGAATTGAGAAAGCATCCTTGGAAGAAGCATATACTCTGAAGAAAAAAGTAAGAAGTTCTTACTCCCAGCTGACAGATACAGATAGTGGAATAACTTTGATAAGATACCATGACAACAATATTGTAACGGTTGCTTCTACTCTTCGAGGGGCTAGCAAGGAGATGGAGCCACAAAGAAAAGAATTCAAACTGACCAGCCTGCCTGTATTATCAACTATAATTCTTATATGGGAGAAGTAGACAGACTCGACCAAAACATCTCGACTTACCGAGTAAATGTATGCATGAAGAAGTGGTATTGGCAGATGATCATGTTTCCTCTCCATTCCTCTGTGAACAACGCATGGCATCCAAAGGAAAGGAAGATAAACTAGATCTACTGGGCTTCACTCGATTCATTGCACAAACCTATCTAAGTACAGCGTAAGAGTAGCTCCAGGACCATCACCAAAACGTTTGAAAAAACGAGTGTGTGATGACATAGACTTGATGTGATTGTAAAGAGCATAACGCAAATTCGATGTGGGGAGTGTCATAAAAATACAACAAGTGCAATGTTGGATGTCAGGTACATTGTTCGGAGATGTTTCATTCTCGCTGAAAAACTGCTAATGAAGCATACTATTGTAATTTTCCTACTCAATATGACCAAAATTAAATTGTAATAGTAAATAATCATTTTGTAGTAGTGTTTTAATCACTAATTTTAATAAAATTATTTACAACTATTTTATACACCTTTAAAATTCATTAATAAACTCTACCCTCTCTATACCACTGCCCCAATAATGGGGCATGTCATTATTTAAAAATGGCGCCATAAAAAAAGTGAAGTTATATTATTGTTATTATATCCTATTATAATCATACAAATGAATATTAAGACATTTACTAAAAAAAATAGTTCTGGGAATAAATGGGTTAAAATGAATTCAGTAATAATATTTTAAACATAAAATAGTTACATTAAATTAGAAAATACAATTTTTTATGGTATATAACATGAGCATATATTATACAAGTAACCTTCACAACACAGCAAAATGTACAAATAGTTTATGATTGAAAGTGTTAAGATTTTCTTAGTTTTATATACTCAATCATGTTAAAGTAATTTGAACACACAAATATTTCTTTAGTATTTTATACTCAATCATGTTAAAATAATTTGAACACACAATGATTTTCTTAGTATTTTATACTCAATCATGTTAAAATAATTTAAACAAATAGAATAAGTATCTTAGAATTATATACTCAATCATTTTAAATAATTCAACATAGAATATTTATATTACTTGTTTTTATGTTCAAAATTAAAAAACAATGTTAATAATTAACAAAAAGGCCATGACATCGCTGGATAGTGTTGGGATGGTGAGCAAAGTTCGATGATAGATTACTTGTTTAGGATGAGGAAATGAAAAGACAGACTAAATATCAAAGTAATACCAAAAGTGTCCTTAGATGGTGACCACAGGTTGCTGATGGCAGAGATGTAAGAGAAAAGTAGCAAAACAAGAAAGAATAAGGGTGTGGAGGCTTTAAAATGAATAGGCAAGAAGCTCAGTGCCCAAGGGGTCGTCCATAAACCATGTAACGCTTTGAGTTGGGGGGGATCTATAATGTCTACATGCTGTTACATGGGGGGAGGGTGGGGTACATCGAAGTGTTTAACACAGATCTTATGTTCAAAAATAATATTATTGTTAATGTGTTCACCTTTGATAAGCATACTTATAGATAACTTACGAATATCTGTGGCGTTGAAAATGCAAGTTTAGCATTTATTTTTTGTCTATTAATATTTAGAATGCGCTTAGGTGTTATTGTCTGCCCAAGATTACGAACGCCAAGCACATTTAAAAATACATATTTTCATGTGCATGACAGTGACATGTTTTTACTCACCACACTTGTTTAAATTTGTCCAATCGACTAACCCCCTCACGTACTTTTAGTTGGATAGCAACTGTCAGTCAAAGGATCCTATTCCTAGATAAATTATAATCACGCTTATAGTTAGTATTTTCTGGGTTAAATTTAACTAGTTTATATGTTTTGTCACGTAATTTAGTCATGTCCAACAGCTCACTGTTAGCCAAAACACACCTAGGAGAATAACGAGCACTATTTGTAATTATTTGACCTCCCCTTCTGTCAGCAAACAACAAAGCCTTTTGCACTATCGTCATGAGAACCTAAACAAAAATTATTTGTGCCAGTGTTAGTTTGTCCTAAAGATTCATTAAGCTTAAGTTCTAAGATATTGTAATCAATTACACATTGATTTTCAGGGTCGTTTTCCCTCTCCACCATGATATAATTTGATTACACTTCCATTAGTTTCATACGATTTAAGCCACTTTTCTGTAAGTATAATTAAATCCAGTTGTAAAAGTAGAGTACTTATTATCACCTGTAGTTCATACAACTTATTTGTAAGACTTTTGATGTTTAAGAAAAATATATTTAGTTTGGATTTAGGAAAACAACGAACAAAATGAGTCAAATTATTTAACATTCTCTCGGTTTTATCATTGTCTATGATAATTTAAAACAATAAAAGGACCCATATGAATCTGTTTATAGAAACACATGTTTCTAATTAGACCTATTACCATGTTACTAAAATACAGAAAGAGCTTATACATGTGTATAAAAGAAACATAAAGAAATATACAGCTATATTTACCAATAAGACGGTTTCTTAGCCTAAAGCAAAGAAAACAACAGAAAAACACAAAGGTACATACCCAGAGCCGGATGAGATAAAACCACAAGTAGAGCACATAAAAATTGTAGTAAAAAGAGAAAAATTGCTTATGAACCGAGACAAATAAACACTTCATAGAACAATAGGCAAAAAGTACACTAAACCTGGTCAATTTAATATCAACCATTAACGTCTTTTTTTAACAACAATAAAACCGTTTGCGTTCTCATTTCTATTTACTTCCCAATTTTTTCCTTCGTTGTGCAGGACAGCTGATTTTCCCTCCTCTTCTCGTATGTAAATATGACCATTCTTGACCCAGATAAATTCAAACTTATCATCATCCCTTTGTTTTCTTGCTTCGGCAAACTTCTTTCTGCTACTAGCTGTTAGATGCTCATTCAGGTAGATTTTATGAGCCGGTGCATCGACAAAAGAAACTGAATTAGTGTTCCTCAACTTAGCCTTCTCTCTCATGAAATCTACCTTAATTGTTCGACTAACAAACTTTACTATTATATACGGCGGTTTTCCCGCTATCCATTGTGGGAGCCGGTGAGCAATATCAATGTCACTAGCTGTTATATTTACACCTATTTTTTCCCCAATCTTAAGAACTATATCTGTCACATTTTATTTTTACATTTTTGGAATCCCATCAATCAGGACATTGTTGAGAGTCTCCTATACTGTTCAAGCTCTTCATTACGCTCCACAAGCACACACGCTTCTTTTTTTTAACATCCTCGTTATCAGGTTTAACCTGGCCCACACTATTCTCTATTTTCAAAACTAAAACGGCAAAAACTATATTATTATAGTTTATTTCGTTAAGCTGGCAGCTCATTCTTCCTAGCTCCTGCATCACGTCATCGATTGGGTAAATGTTTTTTCCACCCGAGTCTTTCTTGGTGATTTGAGTATTTCAAACTTCGAGATCCATTGTTGCACTGCCTTTGTTGATTATTGCAGCTGCAGCATCACTTTCACATCACTCACAGAACCATTTAGAGACTTTATTATTAACCAAAAAGATAAATTTTCTTTTGCCTACTTTAGCGCAGGTTTTGTGGTACCACATTGCACATTTCCCATCACAGAAAACACTTTCCTCTTTAGGTTTAAAATAATTTTTACACACGCCACAGATAGAAGAACCACGCCGATTTGCCATCTTACTTGCGTTTGTTTACATAAAGTTGCCAACTCAAATTATGTTTTTCACAATAATTAATGTTTTAACGTAGTTGAGAAAATAAGGTAAATATTCTAATTAAAAATGTTTGTAAGATTATGTATCAAACACCATTACTTACTAATCTTGATCAAAGTTGCTATCATCTTTAGTTATAAATATCTCCGTTATTTAGCGCCGCCAATGTGACAATGTAATACATACAATGGTTCTTCTCTTTTATATGCTAGCTATGAGTCGGCTTGCGGGTAAATCTCAAATATAGTTGGTGAATTCTAATGTCAATTGTAATAATTTGAAACCTGTTCAACAATGGTTCATGTGCTAACTAAATTAATCTTGGCCATAAATGATTTTACATTTACTCCATCTCGCCACACACCAGCAATGTATTTACGTTAATCTAGGGCAATAGTGGAGAGGTTATAATTATTGTTATTGTTATTTTTAGAGTAAAATCTTCAACAATGCTCTAAGCTTGTAAGCCAATGAAAACTGCAAATACAATAATGAAACTGTCTTCCCAGCACCGAGCTTTATATTGCTATTTGATACTAAGTGTATGGATTTTTCTTCTAGTTGCTGGTATGTATAAGGAAGGGAAGGCTAGCTAGGCCTATTCCACTTCTTATTTTGACATTGACTTAAATTCTAAACTATTTTAAAATAACAAAAGGTGAGATGATTGAAGGACCACGAAAAATATCTCGGGGTCAAGAACGTTTACCCATTCTTAAAAAAAAAAGTACAAAAATATATTTTTATTAAACACTCAGGCCTATAATTTATATGAGAGACAAAAAAAGTCAGACGTTTATATGTACTAAGACTATTTAGTTCAAAATTTGGAAAATATTTGCTCGACTCATCTATTTAACAGGGTATTGTGAGACAGACAAATCCACAACAATCGCAACTTGAACATCATTTTAACCTTTAACTAGTGAGGTGAAGTTTACAATCACAAGTGGTGAGGTGGGGTCTAGGGGACCCCAGACTTAATTCCTTTGTTATATACGCCCAAATTTTTTTTATAGGTCATTAACCTTTTAATACGTGTTCTTGCAACCCAATACCATAAGAAACTGGTTAAATTTAAAATAATATAAAATTAATAATAAATAATTGACACTAATAAATTTACTTTATATTTAATCTTTCTTCTACAATTTATTTAGTAACAATTGCCAAAACATGAATTATAAAATAATAAATGAATTTTGTGTCAGCTTACTATACCCATGAAAAAGGAAATTATGAATAAAATAGATTAGATTAATATTTTATGAAATATGCTCAATGACATCCAAGCAATAAATTTTTACGAAAGGCAAATTGAGGTTCCTCACAATTTTCTTTTTTTTAATATATACTGGTGTAAAAATGACAAAAATTGAATTAAAAAGAGAAAGCCTACAATATAGAAGAAATAGACATGTAAAGAAAGACAAATGATAAATACAACATATAAATACAATATAAAGAAAGAGAGGGAGAGAGAGAAAAAAAAGCACTCGATGCCTACACACAGTTTTTGCATATGGCATGCGAACATTCTCCACAAATATTTTGGTTGCACTTAACACAAAAATTTGCTGTCTTCCTGTCTTTGTTTCTGGGACAAGTGTAGCATCTCTTCTTCTTCGGTGGGCCCCCGTGTTGAACAGGATCTTCCGGTTTTATTCCTGATATTGCTTGGATTTTTTGACGAAGCTCACGGGGAAGTCTGAGATTTACTGCTCTTCTCTCCAAATGTTCCTTTATCAAAAAACAGCCGAGTTTTTTAATAAAACAAAAACGATTCATTTGACTCCGTTCCCGACTGTCAGAGTACAAAACATAGGCATTATTTGCGCTAATATCTAATAAAGCAAAGAATAATGCCAAAGTCCACCGCCGTGTTCTTCTATTGCAAGAATATATTGCACATTTTTTATCGAGGTTATCAACTCCTCCTTTGAAGGAATTGTAATCAATTATCATTTCCGGTTTACCTGAAACTTCGTCACACTTATCATCGTGATGGCAGGAGCTTAGAAGAATCACAGCCTTATTTTTCTTGGGGACGTAGGACACTAAAGTGGCTGCGTTAGTGAATCCGAATAAGCTGCTTCCAGGTGCTCTCCCCCGATTGGGTAAAAATTCTTTCGGAATTTCGGGTTTATTTTTCCTTAGAGTTCCAAGAACTGTTAGGCCTCTATTTTTTAGTTCATTTAGGAGTTCCATAGACATAAACCAATTGTCACATGTAACATTTCTGTTCGATTTTTCTATGGGTTTTACAAGACGGACAACTGACTGTGTGGGGATAGATAATTTTTTTTCTTCATGTGTTAGGCCAATGCTATCTGAATTTTTTCCTCCATATAAATACGCATTGAAAAGATATGAGTTCCGAGCATCTGTAAGGCATAAAACTTTCAAGCCATACTTTGCCGGCTTATTAGGCATGTACACGCGAAATTTGCATCTTCCGCGAAAGGGGACGAGCATTTCATCGACGCAGGCATTTTGGCTTATGCAATACATCCGCTGGGAATTGAGAAGAAATTCAGCCCACACTTCATTTACAGCTGCAGTTGGATCCTCTTGTTTCCGTGCTTCTCGAGTATTTTTATCATCGAATCTAATACACACCGTCAATATAAAAAATCTTTTCATTGACATGGTGCATCTAAAAATGTCCCTTCCGTGCCCGTCGTCCGAAAAAAGGGAACTCATGCTTTCTCTTCCGGATTTAGATATACTAGAAAGCAAAAGTAGACCTAGATAAGCCCGCATCTCAACCAGGTCTACATTGCGTAAGTCAGTACGGTTCGGGTCTTGGAAATTACTTCTATATGCTTCTAATTGAGTATTTGTGAAATTCACAATTTTTTCTAACATAGTATTGGGCATTAGAAGTTCCCACATCACTAGAGGATTTATATCTCCTGGAGATAGTGCTCTGGCTTCGTTCCGCAATCCTGGTAAATGACTCACTATATTATGGGCAGGTGCCCTACCTCTGTGTCTTGGTTTTTGTTTTCCCCAAACATACGGAATTCTGTTTTTACCTTTCCCTCTGTAAACATCACGAGGCACACTCTCACCATCCTCATCGGTAGATTCACTATCACTCACCTCACTCTGTTCCGAATCAGATTGATGATCACTCAGAACAAAATCTGCATCTCCACCATCATTGTCACTGTCTTCCAAATCAGAAATAGGCAACTCATCACCCAGTGGTCTGTTGAGCTCCTCCAAAATTAATCTAGCAAACTGTGGATCATCACTTCGAAAGATTACCCGTTCGCGCGACATTTATACCAGAATATTAGAAAAAACTATATTTGAAAAAATCCGAACACTAGCAGTGAGGTGGGGTCTGTGGGACCCCAAGACGTCTTTCCTGACCAAACACACGAAGGAAACTGACTGGAAAAGTGAGTTACAGTGAGAGCATGTTGAGACAGGAAATGTCAGGTGGGGACAAGATGTTAGCATGAGGGGAAGGGGATTCACAGAAATTTAAAGGGCTGCTGGGGTCTCCTAGACCCCACCTCACCATTTAAAGGTTAAAAATATTTTAGAAACCATTATAAATATAAAGAAAGGAGCATTAATTAAAAAGAGATAATATTTTGATAATATTCAAGTTTTAATACCTTTTTGCCAGAAATATTGATAAAAATTTACTAACACGATTACTTAGGGTTGATAAATACTTTTCTCATTTTTTGTCACTTTTTTCTTTTAGAAAAGTCACTTTTCTAACTAATTTTAATAAGAAATATAGTTATGTTCTTTAAAATTTATTATTGTCTGTAATGTTTTTTATTTAGGGTTCTATATCAAATTTTGTTTTTTCTGCCATGGATTACAATGTGAAGTTTGCTATATGTAGATTATTTAAAAGTCAGGGCATATACAATTATTTTTATTAATAGGCCTATTATTATTATTCGCCCAAAATCTTCCTCTTTAATTCACAATATTAATGTTTTACTTAAAACCACTTTCTGCATTTAACATATCTTCTCTATTTATAATCAAGGGTGATTGTATATATTGTAAATATTTAAAAAACTATAAATATCACTCATAATATATATTTTAACTCTTACATAATGATTTTCTTATATTTCACTTTTAACCTTTTTCAGTAGAAAAAAATATTTAGGTTATTTTATCTATTTGTTTGAACTTAAGAAGATTGCCTTTAAAAATGAACATTTTTCTTAACCAACAAATTTTTTTTTTGTATGCTACTCTGCTATTTTAGAATTTATTAAAAGCATGTCTCGCCCTTTCCCACAGAAACGCAGACATCAAAAGGAGGGTTTCTAGTCTGGTAGAGTTCTAACAGATGACAAAGCCTCGATGTGTGAAAGGACTCTTAGTGCAATTTTGACAGTCAAAGATGCCCTAAAACTTTACAACAACAAACCTGATTGTGTGGCAATCACAAGAGATATGTTGAGCTTTACAGCTACCTTGAATAAGAAAAGAGGCATAAAGATGAAGAAATGTGTAAAAAAACTGGAAAAAAAAGAAAAAATCAAAACAAAACTGATCAAAGAAAGCAAAATTATTCAGGATCGAGAAAGAAATTAAAACTAAAAAGAAAAGAAGAATAAAAAAATGCAAGGCAGCTGATAAACTCTTCTCTGAAGCAAATGGAATGTTAAAAAAAAAAAATCTCTGGAGCACAAAAGTTTGGAAGAAGTGGAACTAAGTTAGCACAGGCTATGCTAGAAAATGTTTCAACAGCAAGAAAAGAAGAAAATAAAAAAGCAGCCGATTCAATCCAAAGTTCACTAGATAAGACTAAATCAACCTTGATCACTTCATTTTTCAGAAAAGAACAAAACTATAGTTCCTGACCTAAAGGTGTACCGATTCAGTAAAACCGATTACTGATACGAATTAGGTACCGATTGTTTAAATTAATTGTTCATGCTACAATTATTTACACTGATTAATCCAGATTATCTATTATTTATTATTAACAAATGGGAAATATGCTCAAGAGAATGATAAAAGTTAATGTAATTAATACAAAAAGATTTTATTCGTACAAAAATATATTTCATGTCTAATTGGCGAAAGTTGCAACTTGATTGTTAGTTATATCGACAGTAGGAACAGAATAGTTCACATCAGCAACCTAGGGTCCATCTTAAATATAAAGGGCGGTTTACACCCCTAAAGGAGCTAAAAACGACTTGTGTGAAATATTATGAAAACTGCTTAGCGTATTACAACGAATATTTGTATTATACTTATTGAAACCTTGGTAATTAATAAACTAAATGTGCTGTTACCGTTACCCACCCCCATCATGTAAACAAATGGGGGGTGGGGGGAACAGTTTTTTCTGCAATAAAATATGTCAGAGTAAGTATTACCAGTTTTGACTCAAGATTACAAAATATGGAGTAAAAATTAACAAAAAGTGTCTCTCGGAGAAACTGTCTAGCTTACCCTGTTTCCGAGATAATCACAGAAGTTTGAGCTCAGAGACAAGTGTAAATGCCTGCCAGGTAGGCAGCCAGAATCACAGTGTTACTTCGCACTGCAGTTGTTTAGCCATTTTAACCAGCTCATGTGACTATGTATAATGTACATTTGGTAAACAAGGCTGGGTTGTATGTTATAATGGAGAAACTCAGATACTTTTCCTTCTTCATAAGCTCCGCCGTGTTGCTATTTATTACAGTAGTGAGTTTTGCTTACACAGTTCACACTTGGGTGGGATTTTATTCATTATACTCACAGGAATATTGAAAGTTAAATTAAGAAATACAAATTGTAGTTATTGCATGTTTTAGTTCTTAGCTTCAAAAGCAGATTCATAGCAAGTGTTAAAATTGGGGGCCCCTAACGTCATTGCAATAATTGATACGGCGTATCAATGACTGGCATACTCTTTCGAAAACATGTGTTTCTTGAACCTTATCACATGCAGCACTTATCCTAGCTAACAAGTCTTCCTCGGATTCAACAGCTGTCTCAAACACCAAAGCTTTGACAAAGCCCCACAGAAAGAAGTCTTAACGGATTAAGGTGAGTAGAGCATGGTGGCCACGCAACAGGTCCACCTCTTCCTATCAATCGAGCAGGAAATGCAGTGTTGAGGTAGTCACGCACAGCTCTTGCGAAATGAGGTGTGGCATCGTCGTGTTGTAGCCACATGCGTTGTCGAACGGATAGCGATACATTCTCGAGGAACTGTGGCAATGTAAATGTCAGAAATTGGCAGTAGATGTGGCCAGTCAAGCGTTGTGGCATCAGGTAAGGGCCAATGAGATGGTTACCCACAATGCCCGCCTAGATGTTGACAGGAAATCTATGCTGGTTGCCCATGATGACAGTTGCATAAGGGTTCACGTCATTCCGAATGTGACTATTTGTACTATTAAAATTGCCGTCTCTGGTGAATGTTGCCTCATCGGAAAACAAGACTATGGTGGAGAAATCAAGAACCACTCCGCACTGCTGCAGAAACCAGTCGGAGAGATCATGTTAAGGAGTATGATGTGCTGGCCCCAGTGTCTGCACCTTTCACATGTGGTACGGATGCAGCAGCTGATCATGCATGACATGCCATACTGGGACACATTTGTTGGGTGCACATGGGCACATGTGCCTGTTGATGCTTTATCGTCCACATAATTCAGTACCTCTTCTTTGGCCATTGGATTGCAAACATTCCTCGAGTGACCAGATCCCCCTTGTAGCTGAAATGTACCTCTTTCACGAAGTCGCTGAGTGACATCGATGAAGGTTGACGTCGCGCATATCATGGTACAACCACGCAGCTGCTCTTGCGTTTCCTCTAGCTTCACTGTACAGCATGGCCATGTCTGTCTTTTCTGCATTTGTGTACTTTGCCATTTGACTAGTAATGCGCACAACATGCAGGGAAGTCGTATGGAGTGATGGATTCTGCTCATGTCCCTTCCCTTTTACATGATGGTGGTGGGTAACGGTAACAGCACATTTAGTTTATTAATGATCAAGGTTTCAATAAGTATAATACAAATATTCGTTATAATACCCTATCAGTTTTCATAATATTTCACACAACAGTCGTTTCTAGCTCTATCTTTAGGGGTGTATACCACCCTTAATATCTAAGATGGACCCTAGGCTGCTGATGTGAATTATTCTATTTTCACCCAAGGAATATCCTGCCAAAGTTTGATGTAATTTTTTAGATACATGTTGTATATAGAGACCGAAGAGTTTTTTTATCACTAAACTCCCACCTAGAAAATTTTGCTTGAAATTTTACTTAAAAAAACAGTTAATTGATATAATAATTGCCAATTACAATTAATCGCCCGATAACGATTCAACGGTATCCGCAGCGATACACCCCTATCTTGAACCAAATTATTTCTGGTATCTTTTGAATTTGTGGGGATATATTATATTAAGAGTTGAATAATTTTACTGTATTTACTAAGTGTTAAATGTACATGTAACATTGTAATTAAATTAATTTGGCCATACCTCATCCAGGATTAAAGCTGGGTTGTTTTTATTGATTAAAGCTTGAAATTTTATTTCAATGCATAGGTATTAAGAATGATTCTAATCACCTTAAATAACCTTAGTTTGATCTCAACCGGTCATTCATGGTTAGCATAGTTAAGCATAAAAAACTCTTATATTCTGTATTTTAGTCACTTATTAGTCATTATGTTGCTCATTCAAGTCACCTTTATCACTTTTTTTATATCCTAAAGTGTTATCAGCCCTGCTACTGTACCCTATAAAAATTTATATTTTTTACTGGCACTGTCAAAATGACATAGAATAAGTTAAAATGTTTTTTATAACAAGAGACAATGTTAATATTAATATTGTGTAAATATAAATTGTCCAGTTAAATGAATAAGGAGTATGTTTAAACATAAAAAATGGAAACAGAGTAAATGATTAATAAGTTTTATATAAAAAGTAATTATTTTAATCATTCACTCTGTTTTCATCTTTTATGTTAAACTTGGGGGGCCTTAGATTCATTTTTCTTTTAACTGATCTTTGTATAAATTACGCAATATTAACATTGTTTCTTCATAATAATAATTTTAACTGGGTCAATAAAACATAGCAATTTCTATAATTTGCATTAAATTGTTTTTATCACTATATTGATTCTCACCTTTTAGCACAGTAATATTAAAAAAGTTCCATTACTATCCAAGTCTTATCTCTAAACATAACCAGCCTTGTGCAGCGCACCTGGATGCAAACCTAGGGATCCTGGGTTTGATTCTCTGCTTGTACCATGGGTAGCTTTCTCGAAAGGGAAATTATCCCACCGTTCATCAGGGTTTGGTTAGTTAATCTTAAGTTAGGTTGTGTTTCCACTGGTTCCACACCCTCATACTCACTATCACCATCATTTCATCTCACCAGGACATGGAAAGAGCCTCCACAGAAATAATGAAGGATTAGTACAATCGGCGTCCCCTGGGCAACAGTATATTAGTACTGGCTAATCATTATGTACAAACTGGGCTACGAGGGATTTAGCCAGACACACACACGCACACGCACACACACACACACACACATATAATCTGGCTTTTTTCCGTAGCAAACTCAAATCTTGCAAATGGGATATTATTTCTTTACTCCTTTTACCCAACACATATTGTAGATATCACACAAATCATATTCACCATAGATGTTTACATGAATGATAGTTGAAAAATCATGTTTTGGGTTACCAACACTTGTACAAGATCACTGTTTTATTATAGGGTAAATGATATGTTTTTAAATATATGTTAAGTTTATTTTCAATAAAAAAAATTATTCAAGCCAAAACCATATTTTAATTGTAATTAAAAGTACATACTTTTCATTTTGGAATGCTATCGATAATGTGTAATATTATTCATACATTAATTAATACTTTTTAATACAGGCATCATATTTACTTGCAAAATAGAACCTACTTGGAACTATTTTAATATATAATAAATTATTTTATGATTATTTTATCATACTTCGAAATATTTAACTGAATAAAATATTTTTATCCACTACATGGGTGCACCACAGTAAAGAACTTGTTTGCATCATGATCAATCACATGGTTTAAACTCGTCAGTCGCCATTTTAAAGAACTGGTGTAAAAGTGCTATCAATACATAATTTTTTTTAGGTGGAATACAGCTATAAATAAGCTTTGTGCCCGATCTCAAATAAATATAAAAATAATATTGGCCTAAATTACTTTGGTTAACTATCACATTCATACATTACCATATGTTTTAATTACAGCCTTCTGAAGTGAGAGATGTCAGATTTTGGTGTATGGATACATTAGGGACTATTTCTAGTAACTTTTTGAGCTGTCATCCAAGTAAACCTGGGTGGTGAATGTACTTTAGCTTATTAAACCCTCTTATATAAAGAAAATGTATTGAAACCATAGCTACAGAATTGTTAACTTTAAAAACCCTAATAAACATACTTACTTTATGACATTAAGAACTTGAAAGTCCATTGCAGCACTTATGAAATTACACCACCAATCCCTCTCTTGAGCTAATTCTCTCCACTCCACCTTTTAACAGCCTACCCCTATCTTGAGCTAGTTCTATCCACTCCACCTTTTAACATCCTATCTCTATCTTGAGCTAATTCTATCCACTCCACCTTTTAACATCCTATCTCTACCTTGAGCTAATTCTATCCACTCCACCTTTTAACATCCTATCTCTATCTTGAGCTAATTCTATCCACTCCACCTTTTAACATCCTATCTCTATCTTGAGCTAATTCTATCCACTCCACATTTTAACATCCTATCTCTACCTTGAGCTAGTTCTATCCACTCCACCTTTTAACATCCTATCTCTATCTTGAGCTAATTCTATCCACTCCTCCTTTCAACATCCTATCTCTATCTTGAGCTAATTCTATCCACTCCACCTTTTAACATCCTATCTCTATCTTGAGCTAATTCTATCCACTCCACCTTTTAACATCCTATCTCTATCTTGAGCTAATTCTATCCACTCCACCTTTTAACATCCTATCTCTACCTTGAGCTAGTTCTATCCAGTCCACCTCATTACATGTTATATCTATCCTGAGCTAGTTCTATCTACTCCACCTCACTAGACCGTCCCTGTCCCTATCCAGAGTTAGTTCTATCCACTTCACTTCATTACACTATATTCTATCTTACTAACTGTTAGTTCCTTTTCACCAAGGTGTTTATTTATTTATATCCTACATGAAGTTTACGACTATGCTAACTGAATAAAGTTATCTTTAATAATTATGGACTGTTTGATCTATAATGTATTTAAAACGTATGTAATTCTATTTCTCTTGTTTACATTTAATTAAACTGATTTGTTAAACTTATATATTTCTCTTATGTCTCGTCCTTCCCAAAACTTCCTTATTTAACTTTGTTTGTAATTGTAATCTTCACTTCTTCTACTTGATAGGAGAAGCGAGGATTCACCTATATCTTTCAGGTCCATTCTACTGTTATCTTCCCATCTGCGTCTAGGTCTTACTAATGGTCTCTTCCCGTTGAGTTTAGCAGTCAGTACCCCGAACAAGGTTCTAGAATCTCCCATTCACGCTGCATATCCTGCCCACCAAAATCTACGAGACGTGATTACCCTAACAATGTCTTGTGATAAGTACAGGATATGTAACTCAGCATTATATAACCTCTTCTACTCCCTGGTAGCCTCATCCATTTTTGGACCAACTATCTTCCCAAGCACCTTGTTTTCAAACATCCTAAATTTGTTTTTGCCATGTAAGTGTAGAGAATACGTTTCACACCCTTAGAGAACAACAGGTAAATTTATTGTTTTGTATATTATGAATTTTACATTCCTGGAAAACAGGTGAGATGTCAACAACTTGCTGACAGAGTAATAATATGCAATATGCATATTCTGACTATTATTTTCCTAACTTCCAATCTAATATTGTTATTGCTAGTTAAAATTGTTCCTAAACATTTAAACTCATTAACCTTGGCAAATGATATGTTGTTTTCAGTAATCTCTAAATTATTGTCCCAAATCTCTGCTCTCTTTGTGATCATATACTTAGTCTTTTTCAGCATTCACTTCTAAACTTATTTCCTTACCAGCCTCTGATATCATTTTTGTATTTCTCCCAACAGTTTATTTTCTATTGCTTAGCAAAGTTAAATCATCAGAATATCCTAATAGCTGCATTGTAGGCCTACCGTTTAATGTCAGACCTTCCCTACTTTCTTGCATTACCCTAATAGCATGCTCTATGTCTAGATTAAAATTATAGGGAAAGTGCATCTTCTTCCATTATGTATTTCTAAAGTATCTGATAAGTGACATCCAACTCATATCTTTCCACGCTTATAAGTCACACATACATACCTCAATTAGCTTGACAAGTTATTTGGGTATCCCAAACCTACCTTCCGGTAACTAAATTTGTGTATAATTTATTTCTTTTAACTGATAGGGGCTATTAATACACTAACACAGTGGTTCTGAAACTTTTTTTAGATGGTACGCCTTGGCCATGACTAAAAGTTTAATGTACCACCCCCCCCCC
>CABFVX010001616.1:33209-56900 GCA_902151425.1 Timema shepardi | reverse complement strand
AGGTTTTTATTTTTTTTATTTTTGGGAATTTTCCTGTCGGTTACAGGCTAAAAGCTATAAGTTTGCCAAATTTCAAGTTTCTAGCTCATATGGAAGAGAGTAAACATTCATGTCAGTCAACCATGTGGCTTTATAGTAGTATAATGTGCATTGTGTAACATTTAAATTTATACTAATTTTAATTTTGTACTTTATCAAAGTTTAAAAAAAATTGACAAAATAACATAATTTAACCAACTATATCTTTTATGGGGTTATTTGTTCAATTTTTATTTATATACATTTGAAATTAGCAATACTTCTATGTCATTGGGTTTGATATAAAGGTAATAAAAAAAGGCATTTCTAAAAGTTTCAAAATAAGCCTAGTTATAAATGTTATCTTGTTACTATTATTTGAAGAGTTTTAAGCAGAAGATGCATATGTTATTTCAGCTGTGCTGTGTAGGTTGAATTACAATACAATTTGTTAGACATGTATTACAACTAAGATATCAAGGAACTAAAGGTTTGTGTGATTTTCATTAGTATTAGTTGTGATCATGTTAATAGGAAACTAATTTTCTATTCAATCCCTAATTTTAGGTGTGCAGACGTGCATAAGAACCCACCATATGCTTAATCATTATTGTTTACAATACCTACCCAAAGGTATAACCCTAGTTATTATATTGTTATTATGTTAAGTTTCCAAGCAAAATATTTTTAAGTTTTCAGATAAAAACTTCATGCCATAAATTGTTGCAGTATTATTAATTAAATGTGTACGATATGGTTTTGTTATTGTATTTATTTATAGTGGTTTGTTCGGGAAAAAATGATTAGTTACACAAGTCAATCTTAGCCTAATAACTAAAACTTGAGCAGAAAAAAAGTGTTCCTTTATGTTGATTACTTTTTTTTAACTTTTTACCTAACTATTTTGAAGAACATTAGTTAATGTCACCTGGTTAATAATCTCCAGCATAGATTATAAGAATTAAAGTTAAATTAACAAGTAGTTTGGTGACTGCAAGCTATAAACTAATTTTTATCCATATTAAACCGAATCTATAGTGACATAGTAAGCCACTTCTCTAGACTCAGTAAAATTATGGCCATTGAGCTTTAATGAGAGGCAAATTTATAAAATTTAAATAAATATTTTCATGTAGAGAAGACTAAATTCCTCTAGCTAAGTGATATGTATTTATGTTGATGTTTTTAATTATATGTTAATACAATTTACTATACTTTTTTCTATTTCTTGCTAAAAATACTGTTATGGTGGTCAATTATATGTTTTTTTCATAACTTTTAAACTTAAGAACAAAACCACACACAAAATACTTAATCAGTTTATAATTTTAATGTCCATATTTTCTATGGGTGTGAAATGTGGTCTCTTACCTTACATGATGAAAACAAGGTGCTTAGGAAGATATTTAGTCCATAAAGGGATGAAGCCACTGGGGAGTGGTGGAGGTTACACAATGAGTAGTTACATACCCTGTACTCATCACAATACATTGTTAGGATAATCAAGTCTTGTAGATTACGGTGGGCAGGACATGCAGCACAAATGGGAGAATTTAGAACCATGATCAGAGTATTGACTGGCAAACCCAATGGGAAGAGACCATTGGTAAGACCTAGAGGCAGATGGAATGGACTTGAAGAAGATAGAATGTAATGAGGTGGACTGGATAGAACTAGCTCAAGATAAGAGATTAGGGTGTATTGAGGTGGACGGGATAGAACTAGCTCAAAATATGGATAATATGTAATGAGGTGGACTGGATAGAACTAGCTCAAGATAAGAGATTAGGGTGTAATGAGGTGGACAGGATAGAACTAGCTCAAAATATGGATAATATGTAATGAGGTGGACTGGATAGAACTAGCTCAAGACAGAAATAGGTGGCATATTTTTGTAAGTGTGACAATGAACTTTCGAATGCCTAATTCCAGAGGGGGTATTTAATTAAGTAATGTCCATTTAATATGTTATCAAGCCATGCATGCCTATATTTCCTAAAAAAAAATCCTTCATGTTTGTTGCTACAAAATAACAACATGATTTCACACACTTTGAACATCTTAATTAAATATAAAGTAGAGAGGCATCAAATCCACTTGTTCTGTATCTGTTTGAAGACATGATAATCATAAAAGATATACATTTCCTCACATTAGTATGATTTGTTTGAAATCTTTAATTTTGATATGGTTCAAATTAATTATTTAGTTATTATAACTAAATGATAAATATGTTATTATATGAATTTAGATTCATCTAAGGGGTAAATTAATGGTATGGGTTTTGGTTGTTTAGTTTGTCCTTTCATTTCGTTAGAATAAACCAAGGAAAGAAATTCTGATTAAAAATTTAAAAATACATTTTTAAAATCTTGAATCTGAAATATTATTTAATTTTTTTTAGGGATTTAGAGATTTTTATGTCACATCCTTACTAAAAAAAAATTATTATAAACTTTAGTTAAACACTACCTAAAATTCAATACCAAAATATTTAAATGGAAATGTAAGGATTTTAAAGATTTAAAATTGACAATAAAATTTCAAAACTATTGGTGTAACTCAATTCATAGACATATTGCTGCTTCTAATGGTTTAAGACATGCTTGTAAAACTCGTCTGTTATCAAGGGCCACTTTGAACATTAAAAATAATTCCAAATAAGCATTTTGAATGAGTGGGCTCCCTATATAAAACATTAAGACTAAATCCAAATTTTCTACCAAAAGTTGGCAAATGTGTTTCCCCAAACCAAGATCTTTTTGGTGTTATTTCATGTAATAAAACAACTGTAAACATGGCACATATTTGGTGCAAAAATTCAACACTTTTTGGGAATCGATCTTTGTCGAAGAAAGAGTACAAACTAGGTCCACCAACCTTATGCCACAGTTCTCAAAGTTATGCCAAATTACCAAATATCACATTCCAAAATATTTTATTTCCTCAAAATTGATAAAAATAAGAATAGGTACGCAGGCCTCAAGTTTTACATGTCTGGTTTAAGGTCTGACTAGGACTATATCAAGGATTTTTTTCTCTGATGTTTGCTTAGTGTTAAATTCAAACTATCCAAGTTATCAGAATTAATAGAAATAAAGAAACTATTAGTGTGTCCAATGAGATAGCTTGCTCGTACTGAACTACATGTCTAGTTTTTAATACTCACATGTAGTACTGTTTAGACTACATAGATAGGGCAGCAGACTCTTGGCCAGGGTTTTATTCCCACTCAGCCGCCTGGTTGCGTTTTCCCACTTTGTGGTCTCCCATCCTCTCTTCACACCAAAGCGGCTGCATTTTATTTATTTATATAGTTTGTTAGGGATAAACTATACTTTTATTAAAGCATTTACATAATAACACAATATATTATATGTAGGCCTACTGTATATATTTAAAATATGAAAATGAAAAACTCCCATTTGCTTTTTTAATAATCATATAGCGAGATATAAGAACATAAGTTTTTCAATAAAAGCTGAATGGCTGCCACCATAATTTTCACTCCCGACATTATAACGTGCTCATTAAGCTCATAAAAATATTTATTACATTCCAAAATACAAAGACATTAAATTTAATTGCTCTTTTATATAAAAATTATATGTATCCCCCAAAATATAATATAATCTCTTTGTACAAAACTTAAGTATCACTTTTATTTAATGTTCTGTTTCTTAGTTTATAATGACACATTTTAAAATACGATTAATTTAAATCCGTTTTTATTGCCTTTTTTCTAGTCCCTTTCAACATTATAAAACAAACACAAATGGTTTCATTGTTTCATATATTTATGTACTACCCTCACCATATTGTTGAGTAGCATTCTAAAGACTTTTTAAAAAAAAAGCTTAAAACATTTGGAAGTAAAATTATAATACAGAGAGAGCAATGAAGATGTATCAAATGGAAATATTTTAAGCATAGCCCTACAACAATATATACAAAAGGTGTACTGCTATAAATATTAAAAGTGCCTTTAAATTCCCAATTGAAAAGAAATGACAGAAAATAAAAGCTTCATTACATTTAATGCAAGGCTGTAGATAAGTCAATAAATTGAGGCCTTATCGCTTTTGAAAACGCCATAGAGCTGATGAAAGAAAAATATATTTCAAGCCGTTATAATTTTTGTTTAGCACCACGTCTTACCACCTGTTTAGGTTATATGCTTTTGTTCTATTCACGCTAATGGTTTTAGGGATTAGGAAGGTTATATCTAGAGGAAGTGTAGGTTTACCCGAATTTGTTTGGAAGGAGAGTGGAAAACCATTTAGGAAAAACCACCCTCAGTACACCTGACCGAGATTCAAACTGCGATTTCACCATTAATGACAATCTAGTCTACTGCGAGAGTAGAACATTAGACCACACGGCCAACCATTTGACAAATGCAATTTTTAACTGATTTATAAAAGCAAATTTCATTTGAAGTGTTTTGGTCTTTGAGATAAAACCACTTTTGAAACATTTTACTAAATGTTCTCCAGCCATTATTCATGAACTCAAGAGTATTGTATAGATGTAGCACATTTGAGTGATTTTTTTAAATTTCAACTACCTACTATAAACACACACAAAGTAACAACACTTACGTTATAAATTAATTGCTCTTAGCTAGATACCATAAAAAAAACTCAAAGTAACTTGTAGAGTAATTAAATAACATTACATGTTCTTTATTCTGGCTAGTCTCGATTATATCCTCCACTCCCCGAAGTAAATTTCTGGGCACACCACTGAAATTGAGTTTGTTAATATACACTGAACTAGATGTTTTTACAAACAAACAAAAAAGTGGTTTAGTGGAATGATTAAAAATCAAAATAATGTTGTTTTGGAATATTTAACGTTGTCTTTCTGAACCGACTTATATCAGCACACTACTTACAAACAAACTTAAATCCATTCATATGATAGCTCAATCTTAACAAGGAGATGGATTACCCAACTAAGCTAAGTCGTCGGAACTAGAACTATATTAGTTCATTTTAGACATTGACTTGATTCCATTAATGTTTTGTTTGTATCGCTTGCATTGTCCACACTCTGGTTTAGATTTGTGTAGCACAAACATTTCCAAGTATATAACAATATGGTCTGGACCAACTTGTCTAATAGACAGCAAACATGGTCTAAGATAATGGATTAGCCAACTATTATGATTGTTATTTATATTTATAGCCAAATATTATATAGTTTAAATTTAAAAATTACACTTAGACACGGGAATCAACCCAAGGATCTTTGGCTTAGTACACCAATGCTCTAACCACTGAGCTATCCAGGAGTTGTCCTGTGCCCAAGGTCACTCTTCACTCATATTTTAAGGCAGAGTCTGTGATGGAGGTGCAGAACTTGTCAACTACATATGAGCGATCAATTAAGACCACGAGCTATCAGATAACACTGCCACCTTTGTCACCGTGATTGATTGATCTCTCATATGTAACTGATTATTTCCGCATGTCCATCACAGACTCAGCCTTAAAATATGAGGGAAGAGTGACCCAAGGCACGAGATAACTCTTGTATAGCTCAGTGGTAAGAGCATTGGCGTACTAAACTGGGTTTGATTCCCCTGTCTTGCTGTAATTATTCAATCTAACGAATATGATGGGAAATAGTTGATTATGTCTGTTGGGTCTGTTGTTATTCAGCAAGATGAATACCTAACTACCGACAAAAAATAATTTATTAGTTATATGTATTTTTTCACTTAAAGGTTGCTGTAGCACTAAATGTTTTGGCATTTAGTATACAATTTGATAAAGTTGTGAAATAGTAGTGTTTCAAAGAATTGCGGTGGTACCGGCATTACGAACACCCGGGCTAGCCTCTCTTTCTTGGCACACAAAGGTGTAACATTTTCTGCAGCAGTACAAGCGATGCAAACAAAGCTATTATATCAACACTTTCTTTTATCTCTCAATTAATCTAAGGTCGGTGTTTTCAGGCTGACTCATTAATAAAACTGAGTTATTTACTTTGATTAAAACTTTTTTTTAGTCATGTTTATTGTTCCAATGTGTTTTTATTGGTTAAATTGTTTCTTGTGACTTCTTGATAACTTTTAATGATAGTTTTATGTTCCTATTCATTTCTAGCTAATGTAAATATCAAAGACAATAGCACGGTGCTATAATAAATATTTATAGCTATGTTATATATATATGTTGTATTTCAAGTATATTAATTGTTATTTCAATCAATTTTTTTTCTCTTAAAATTATTAGTGAATTTATAAAATGTAATTTGCAATATTTAACTCAATTTATTAAATGCATGCGGTTAACTTTCAAAGTCCATTCTTAAATATTCTTGTTATATACATCCATCCCTGATTATTTATTTGTTAAATTCATTCTACCATGATAGTTTTATAAAAATATCAGTATTATTATTATTATTGTGTATAGTGGTAAGCTAGTTGGTCAATAGCAAAAGTAATACAGTGGAACCTGGATAATTCGAACTTGAAGGAACCAGGAAAAAATTCGAATTATTCAAAAATTTGAATTAAATAAGTTTCTTCCTTTATCACCGCTACTTTTTCGGCCATAGTTAATGATTTATAGGACTGTTGCTTGGGCAGTGACATCACGATACACACACACAAACACTACTGTATAGTATGTACTAAACAAAAACAAAATATACTCGCACGTCACTAGGATATCGCTACAATCGAATCACTAAGAACAGCGCATGTAACCGCTCGAGAGGTTCGGCCTTGACTAATGGGGTACAGAACTGTAATTATAAACAAAGATATATGGGTGAGCGAGGGAGCGTTAAGAAGAGTACTGACCGCATTCCAACATCACCTCCCCTGTTTACAAAAATAGAACAACATGGCACCACAACTGGAAGTAGGAAAACAATACTACACAGTACATTGCAACTTGAAAAGTTCTAACTAACCAAAACAAAATTCGAACTATGCACGATTTTTTAACATTGTTTTAATACACATTTCACGGGACCAGGCGAAAAATTTGAATTCAAGACGATTTTGAACTATGGAAGTTCGAATTAGTCAGGTTCCACTGTATCTTCAAGATTATTTTATGTACCTATTTTGTGTTGTTTTCCCAATGGAAAGGTCACCTGACTGACTGCAAGAACAGTAGATTACTTACTGTATCATTTGTTAACTCAAGACAAGATTCCTACAATTTGATCTGCTCAATTCAATCTTGTTGCCAAACTTGTAATACAATAGATATTTGTGACTTTAATAAAATATTACTTAATTTTATTGGACAAATTCATTATTGTATGTTTTTATATTCAAAGGTGTAGAAAGCTAATTCTTTAAAGAAGTCCACTAAAAAATGTTACTATGTCTTTTAGCCAATAAAAATGTTATATCTATACGTGGACTCCCACCCCCTGAATACTCTCTCCTCTTTTATACGTGTTCGTTTCTATCTTACACTAGTTTTGATAAATAAATGCAATTAAAATATCAAATTTTTGTGTTGCAGTACATAAAAAAATCTGGGTTAATCATGTATATGACAATATCTACTACTGTAGAGATTTATTTATTAATTTATTTATCCTTACCTACCTGTCTTGATACCTATAGTATGTTAACTCAGGAGCTATTTCAGGACTATTTCAGAGTCTATTCAAAATAAAAGTGAATGTGAACAAAGTGAACTATAATGTCAGTAAAAAACACAAGTATACAAGTATGCTCTTGGGTTAACAACGTAAGAGATGTATTTCTAATTTAAACTTATATACTTTATAACTTTTATATAGGCCTACATGAAAGAGATTTGACATTTTTAGGTAAACATGGCACTTTTCATCAAAGTAGGCAATCATAATATGTAAAAATATATGTTTGGTTGGCAGTTTAGAAATCTTTGAATGTCATATTTTTCAAAACTATGTTTTCTGATTTAAGTCGTTAGTACATGTTAGTTACATGTTAGCTGTCATGAGGAGAAACAAGATTAGGAATGGAGTTATCCGAGAAAGAAAAGAGGTACAAGGAGTACATGAGATAGTAGAGGAAGCAAGACTGAGATGATATGAGCATGTAATGAGGAGGATACTGAAGAAAATGTTGGAAATGAAGTATGTAGGAAAAAGACTGCAAGTGAGGCCAAGGAATAAATGGTAGGAGCAGATAACAGAAAGTGTTCAAGTGAGAGGAAAAGAATGGAAGAAATTAACATTTTATTAAACTGACCCACCCACCGGCTGGAAACAGTTGATGGTGATAAAGTGACAATCCACCTTGTAAAACATGTGTTTGGATAAAAATGTAAATAGTGTGACTCTTGAGATTCACAGAAAAAAAAATCAACCATTTGGGTTGAACGACATTATTCAGTTGATGCCCCCTGTTTCATAGCTTTATAAGAAATGAAACATTGAATAATCCAGACACGTCATCAACTGCTAACTTACTAGAAGTTGCCATTCAGCAAACAGAATGCATAGTATCACAGTTGTCATCAGAAAAACTTCTCGTGCTAAGGGGCTATCCATAAATTACGTCATACGTTAAGCGNAAAGCTTTGTGACGTCACATGTTAAAATCTAAAATACCAAAATGCTAAATTTATATGTAAACCAAAAACTTAAAAATATTACTAACTCGATCTATATTTATGAGGCTTATGTAGGTTTAAGTCGTCGGCGAGTGCACGCTCGCTATCCTACCGTTCCGCTCGTCGAAGGTTTGTGCACGCTCGCTATCCTACCGTTCCGCTCGTCGAATGTTTGTGCACGCTCGCTGTCCTATCGTTCCGCTCGTCGAATGTTTGTGCACGCTCACTATCCTACCGTTCCGCGTACAAAGCCGCTAACCAACACACACAATCACATTTAAGGCAACAAGAGGTTTTACCTATCGCGAAAATTCGTCCTCAAAGAATTGCGGCTAGACGTGCCAGGGAAATTCTTTGTTTAATGAATGATGACGATACTGTGTGGTTGGAAGAAAAAGATGTTGACACAACGGATATTCCTGACATTAATATCCAAAACGAAAACGAAGTGCCTGATATGCCAGTGATAAACAATATCAAGGAGTGGGTCCAAAGTTCGTGGACACAAGATGATTAAGTTATGTATCTTTTATTAACAATATTAATCGTTTATCGTTCTTTGATTGGTCTTTTGTTTTGTCCATTATCTAAAATATTTGACTTTTATGTTAATTTTATTAAAGATTATTTTTAATTTAAATTTAAAAAAATGGAAAAACTGCTGTTTTAATCTAATTACTTCTAAATATAAAATTGAAAAATATGTGATGTCACACTAGGGGGAGGGGGTTTCACAAGTGTGACCACCTGTGACAAGGACGGGGGGAGTCAAAAAACCATAAAATTTGTGTGACGTAATTTATGATGGCCCCTAATAGTGTAAAAAAAATCTTGGTAAGTAAGGAGGAATGCTGAAGAAAACTTCAATAAGCTCCTTGACAGTGCAAGAAAGAAGGCAGAAGATTTAGGGACCCCTACAAACATGGACTCTTAAAGGTGCAATGTTTCACCCGATAATGAATAAAATAACCTGTTTACTTACCATGGATTGATACCCTCATGTTAACAATCTCAGACAAAATTTAAACATCAAGACACATTGAAAAAATGTTGGGGTTTAGTTCCATCAGAACAAACTTCTTTTGTAAAATCAAATGAATTTTACAACAATGATGTTTTAACTTCCATGACCTCGACTGGGGGCATTCTGTCAAGTGATTTCATAAACTATATAACATGTTGTCAGAAGTTAAGAAGTCAAGAATGGAAGAGAATTAATTATCTGTCAGTTATTACATAAATAGTTAGGTCAAATTTGTTGTTGAATAATTTAAAACCATAAAATGGCAAACACCACAAGGTCACCCAAATTAGCAGCTATGTTAGCGATTCAGCCGATTGACTTAAAGTCCAAATTTGTATTGTGTGTGGAAAAAGTGGTAAACGCAGTTCACCATATTTCTACGCGCCACAAATCTGGAAAAAGAAAATGATTCATGCAAGGTTGCTTTAATGTTGCACCACCTAGGCCCAGACGCTCATGAAGTGTGTTAATTCTTTCGACCTAAACAATGACCAAGTGAAATATAATGAGCTATTTACTCTAAAGGTTTAATGAATATTTCACACCAAAAGTCAATATTTCATTCAAACATCACAAATTCTTCACTCGTCGTCAGCAAAAAAATGAAACACTAGAAGACTTTGTCACAGCTTTAACAAATCTCAGTCTTTCTTGTGAATTTGGTGATTTACAAAAAAGTTTAGTGAAAGATATTTTCACTGTGGTCTCAGCTACTCTTACAATGACATAACATAATTCTACTTCAGGGTAGTTCATCAGCAAATCAAGATTTTGTAGGAACACTGAAAAAGGTTCAACTGAAGAGGTCACCAGGTCAATTTAAAGGTAGAAGTCCAAGCCTCCAAGGAAATTCTTCAAGACAGCAGTCAAGTTGACGACGGTCTAAATGCACTCGATGTGATCAGGAACACAGCTACAAGTGTCCAGCAGCAAGGATAAAGTATCATTTTTGTAATAAAATTGGTCACTATGCAAAGTTATGCTTATCGCTTCAGTCCAATGACCTATTCCTGTTTTGGGAGATTAAGTTGCCGCTAACAAAGTATTCAAGTAGTGGCGCCTTATTAAATGTTTATTTAAACAGGAGAGCTAAGTACATGAGACCGCTACTAGCCACCATCTTTGTATCATAATGCCAACAGTTATTTTGTCGATAACAGTCACCACTTTCATAATCCAGAGTGAACAGCTGTCGCTGAAAATAAGGGTGAATAATAAAATTTTGTCGAAAGTGAATAAAACCAGCATCGTGTGAGTAACCCTTACACCACTGATAACCGTTATCTCATTAAGTGTTATTTTCTAGGTAAATAAACTTGGAATTATGATGATCAAAATGTGACCATAAAATCCCCGAAAGTTATTTATTGCACATCTCTAATAAAGTAGCCCCGCGCGGCTTCTTTGGTGCTGACTGACAGCTCACAGCTGACATCTGACACTCAACATTTAGTTATATACCTAAGTTTTGACCGTCAGAAGTGACAGCTGCTAAACACATGTTTTTGCAGATCATATGGTTCGGCGTAGGGATACATAATTTGGTCTGGAAACTTTTCAAAGCTGTCAGTCAGCACCAAAGAAGCCATGGGGCTACTATAGGTTCTCTCCAATAGGTACATAGTGTCAGATAGGTAGTTAGGTAAACGACAGTTTAGTTTAGTAATGTACTATGTGGGTACCATAAATACCATTTACAAATAGAATAGACATTATTGAACAGTCAACAAAGTATATATCTAGGTACATATTTATTTTAAGACAATTTATTATTATTAAATATATTAATATTTTACCTTGCAACCTTTGCACCGCGAATTTCAGCTTATATAAGGCAAAATAACTTGCCATCATGATTGAATCTATTTTAGGCAAGTTGTCTTGATTGACCACGAACAAAATCCCTGCTTCATAATTAATCCAGGCACTCTAAAAGACAAAAAAAGCAACAATACAAAAGTTTCTTTCATATGTTCAGTATGCACTGAACTAGTGCGGCGCGGGGAATGTCGAAGCGATGCGGATATGATGACGTCATACATATCATATTTACTTGGAATAAGAACTGTTGTATTTGTAGCAATGGGTTCTGTAGTTCTTTAATGTAGAAATCGATTTTTTTTCTACTCTCATTGAATTTATGTTTTGTGGGTAAATTGTTGTAATTTCTCAAACTTTCGATTTACAGTCAAACTTAGTGTGCCTCAATAACAAACACAAGGCGACACCTATTTAGACCAGAATAGAAGGTCCATTCGAATCTTAGGTAGGTGTTGCCTTGTATTTAGTTTCGAGTTGCATTTGAGGCACATTAAATTTGAATATGAATCTAGCCCATAATTCCAGAACAAATTAATATCATCGGAAACTTTCTACAATATTTTTATGGCTATTATAACCAATTTAGTGTTTTTGTTTAATTTTTTGTGTCAAACTGAGACCCGAGTCACTTTGTTATTCAAGCCATTTATTTTCTGCTACTGGCTTGCTAGGCCTGTTGTAGCTTCATGTCTTATAATCTAACTTAAGACTAGGACAGACACACCATCCAGTCCTCGGCCGTCAATTTATCAATATGAAAGGGTAAACCCATATTTTACCAATGATACATTTTTGGCCATGCCGGGAATCAAACCCGGGTCATCTAGATCATCAGGCAAACACGCTACCAACTGAGCCCAGATATTTTGACCCCAATGCTGACCTCTATTGTGCTCACACATTCTAACATATTCACATGAACAGCTGTATTTTAGAGGCTACACTACTTGTGTGTGGAGTCTAAGCAAAGTTAAACTCAAACTAGCTCAACACATTACTCATCAGGATGTGTAGTAGTGAGATGCGCGCGCACACACACACACACACCTATGGCCATCCCCCTGGTCGTCATTCACAGGGAGGTTGGAGTTAGAATTCTAACCTGGAAGGGAAGGGTGCTCATCTCTCCAATCTAGTGCCAGTGACCTTTTGGACTACAATCCTCATTCCTACATTTTAAAGTGGCGACTGACTTGTAATAGAACAGTGTACTATAACACACTAATCAGTGCAGTGTACCGAGCTGAGCCATTCGACAGAAACAGGCTCCACTCGACTATAGGTTTTTTCACAAATCCCTTTTATTGTTACATTCCAAGTCAGTGCTGAGCACAGTGATCCAGTCGTCAAAGTGAATACTGGAAGAAACACGTGTTGTGTGCTATTACTATTTTGCAGCAAATGTCAGAATAAAATGCAGTGGAACTAAGAAAACACTTTATTTTTATTGAACAATATAAGAAGAAAATTAATTTGTGAGATCGACAACATTACAATACATTTTAACAACGCTGCACTTGCGACTTGTAGGTCCGACATTTCAGCTAGAAATGAAAAAAACTGAAGTATTGTATAAACGAGCATTCAAAGTGATAATTTGCTCAGCTCAAGTCAGCCTCTGGGTTTAGATAGAGAAACTCCATTACTAATATATATTTTTGGTTATAGCATTTTAATAAAGTGGTGGAATGCATATTTCTGTTATGTTGAAGTATTTTGGTTAGTCAATAAAACAAACTTAATATGAACGTAAACAAATCATGGCTTGCAATAAAGAAGGTTGTGGCTGTGGTAGGCGCCCTGAGTGCAGGTAAAAATTATTACCATTAGCAATGTTTTTATAATAAAAGAGAGAGATAAAACTAACGGAAAAAATGTGGGAAGAATCCAATGCACAAAGGTGACATTGTCTTCCTTTCTTCTGTCTTCTATAGTAGAAATAATCACACACATTTTAAAATAGAATAATATTTCAGCATTGCTACCTTTATCAAACACAAAGAAAAGAGTACAAATAATACTGAATTACTCCAGTTCGAATTTAAATTCAAAATTGAGTAATCCAGTGGTACTTGTACTCTCTTCTTTGTGTTTGATAAAGGCAACAATGCCAAAATATTATTCTATCTTGTGTTATATATTTGTTTAAGCACCACATCTTACTACCCATTAGGGTTATACCCTCATATACTGATTACGGTAATGGCTTTAGGAATGGTTATATTAATAGGAAGTGCACTTGCATTTGTGTGGAAGGAGTGGAAAACCATTTTGGAAAAACCACCCGACCGAGATTTGAACCTCAATATCCCCATCATCGGCAATCTAGTCCACGGCAAGAGTAGCGTGTTGGACCACCCAGCCACCGAAACAAATTATTTTGTCGTTAATGGTGTTAAAATAATGACACTGCCAACATAGCCTAAAATCTTTATTTTAAATGCCGATTGCCCTCATAATAATAATAATAATAATAATAATAATAATAATAATAATAATAATAATAAATAATATTAATAACGGTTACCATTTAACTTTTAATAAACTCAAGTCATAATAATTGAGAAGTAAAATTTATAGAGAGAACTAAGTCAATCACACAAAGTTTTGTAAGAAAGTCCAAATTTTAATGATACATAATAAGAGATGAACAACTTTGTTGTAACAATTCTTTATTTTAGTACAAACACCCACTATTAACAAACACATTCTACAATTTCACCAAACAAATAACAAATTACAGAACATTTTTTCTCAAATAAAACCCCATTTTGATTTTTCAGTGCAAAAGTGTTACATTTTAAAATCACCGACTTTTTCAGTAAAAAAAAGAGTTCAAAATAAAATGGAATTTTGTACATTGTCCCACCTATTTTGAGTAATTAAATACAACTTTCAATAAATATACATTTTAACTTTACCCTTTGTTTCAAAATATTTCATGTTTATTGATAGTAATAGATCAAAAATGACATGTTTCAAGTTGTAACATTGTTTCACTGACGTATTAATTTACAGAGAATATAAATTCTGTATTATTTCATATCACTATCAATTTATTGTCTATAAGAGAGTGTGTTTTGAAATTACTATTTAAATGAAAGTTACAATGCACAATATTTTATGTATTTTACAATCATGCTACTTATAATTAGAAACTTTTTCACACTAAATTTATTGATTTCAAAATAAGAGTATGGTTTGAGTGTGTATGAATACTGTTCAAATTCAACACATTATTAACCATCTGCGAGAGTAAACTTAGCAAATAGTTGAACCATTGAGTTAAGGCTCAAAAATACAGTTCTAAGGAGAAAAGAATGAAGTTGCATTTTAGGCATCATTAAATAATTATATCACCACTTTAAAACTGCAAAGGTTCAACACACAACAATTTTTATGAACTTGCACTAAGTTAGCAAGAGAGAACTAAATAAATTGTGGTTGGTACTACTTAAGAAGTGTAACTATAGTAGGAATTTGGTAAAAACATTTATAAATGACAAACTTTTTTTTTGTGCTATTGATGATATCTATCAAAAATGACAGCTGCAAACCACATGACCTTAAGTATGAATATAAACAAATTGTTAGATATTTTTAACTTTGGAATTATACTTAATATTTGAAACAGCAACCATTATAATGCACCTCTTTTCCTTGAAGCACACGTTGCAATTCATACTACAGTAGACTCTCGATTTACCAAGGGCAGATCAACCGGCTTAACCGTGGCTATATTTAAATATGTCACAAACAATACACAACTGTTTGAATGCATTCTAGTGTTATTGCTACCCAGTATGCAAGCGACAATCTCTCAGAGAGAAACAGACAGGTAGAAGAAGGAGAGGTAGAGCTTATATCGGGTGATTAAGCTAGCCATGGCACTGAAGTCTGAGGAATGTGTGCTGATATGATAAATTTGTAGAAGCAGGATGACACTTTACAAACACAATGAATGCACTGAAAAGTAATGGCAATTAGTACAACCCTCAGAGAGAAAAAGTTAATAAATGACTTCTTTCATTAGTTTATTAGTAATTATATGATGTATACACAGGAGATTTTTTGTATTATCCGTGTTTCCTCTCCACTCAGTGACCGCAGAAAATCGAGAGTCTACTGTATATTAAAACTATCCATTAGAACAAAATATTTTTAGCACACAATCTCTCACCTAAGTTGAAATTCAAGTGGAGAGCACAAACTAAACACATAAACATGATGAACTTTTCTAGGCAGTTTTTAGTTCATCTGACAATAATTGGGACAGTGAAGTGGGAACTCTAGAAAAACACTATACAAGCACACTTAGCACCTCTTCTTTAAAGTTATATTTCACTATCTGGCGGCAACTAAAATGCAAAATGTATACAAAATATAGCAGTAGGTTGGTTAAATCTAAACTAACTATAATATTATTCACCACAATCATAGCAATTAACAAGACTATTTGAATAACACAAAATAAAATATCACAAATGCATTACAAATATCTCCTTACAGCCTACACCACAGCTCATAGCAATGTTTCTCAAACTGTCATCAATCGCATACCCCTTTAGGGGCCATGCCCTACCCAATGTACTTATTCCAGTCAGATTTGTGTGTGAACTCATGGACTTTTTAACCCCACAATGCTGTTGGAAACTTAACATGGCAGTTGACCAGCCGTGTGTATAACATTGGGGCTGACCTCTGAGCCTGGCGGGAGTTGGTAAATTTGCCTGTAAAAAGTAATTGGTGCCCTCTGCACTACCGTTTGTTTTAATTGTGCTCTAAGGTACAAAAAGGTTGGGGACCCCTGCGGCCACTTAGGCCGGTTTGAAATAATTGTATAAACTGTTTTTAATTAGCATTTTGAATACATCAATTATGCTTAGTTAAAATAAATATAGCACAAAGAAAGGAAAATAAATAAATTTAAAATTATTAATCCAAAACCTTTAGAGCAGTCTTGAACACACAACTGACATAAAACTGACAATGTGCATGGGTCAACATTGACTAAGAGCAACCAGTAGATCTTTTACCATTCTATTCTTTCATTGGCAACAATAGGCTGATCAAATTGTGCTTATTTTTCTCTGTGGACACACTCGCATTATTGCGCTCTCTCTCTCTCTTTCTTTCATCCCTCATGCCATTTAATGCTTTAGAAGCCAGTTTGAGTTGGCTTCTAGCAGGTCCTCATGGTAAGGACAGACACACTTGACAAATAAGAAGCTCAAACAAAGATGCTGCCAAAATTATAAACTATGTTAAGATAGGTTTGCAATCTAAACGCTATTTGTAAACCTAAAATAAGGTTTTATTTCACTTTAAGTAAGCAAGCAGTGCTTTCAATGCTTACACGGACTGATCGCACCTGCTCATTGGTGGACACAGCACAGTTCGAGAAACACAGCTAATAGCATTCCTAAACACAGCAACACTATCAAGACATTCACAAATATTACAACCAATGTATCTTGTTGAAACTGATTCGTTACAAACCATCTGTGTGGTAGAGAGCATTGAGCTACCACTTAGTCGAGATTTGGGTTTGAATCTTTTCAAGGATGATGATGGCCTTCAAGGCGGAACACAGCATATGAGATACAGGTGGTTCGAAACTCTTTAAATATCATCCCACATTTGGCTTTTCAACATGTCCCCGCCGTCTTGTACACAAATATATTGACTGCAAATGAAAGCAAGGAGAGAAGAGATGAAAATTAATTAGTTAAATGAATGGTTAATTTCAAGATCGAAGTTTTGTGTAGTTTTACAAGGGTTATGAGCAGAGCCCTGCGTTTGTGGAGTTCACGATAATTCGCGAATGTTAGATTTGGCATTTTTTCTTTCAGAAGTTCACGTTTCAGGTTACCTTGATTGCAAATATATGCTCAGAATTGTCGCGATAATTCGCGAAATCGGCGTTTTAGCGCGATATTCGCGATTTTAAATGATGTCCGCGATAATCGCGATTTAGTCGCGATTTTCGGCATTCGCGCTAATATTTTGGGATATTGAAAAATAAAAATTGAAAGTTTTGATGGAAGAGAGTGATGGCATCGAAAGTTTAAAAATTGAGAATGTGCTGCTAGGGCTGAAGACAGACAGTATGTTCAGTGACTTCGCAACAAAGTGTTTGCAAGCGTTGTGGCTGCCGATTTCAAATGCAGATTCAGAACGATATTTTTCTAGGTATAGTTTAGTAGTAACAGACCGCAGAACCACAATGAAAGTGGATAACATTGTTACCAGCTGCATGTTGCAGTTTGGTGATGTTGAGTAGTTATTTTGTATTTTTCTAGCCTAAATTGAGATTTAAAAATATAGTCACAATTTTTGTGAAGTAACAAGATGATTTTTGTGTAATATTTTGTCTTTGTGACTTGTACATACTTTTCCTGGACCAGCTGCCGCTAAATCTTACTTTTTTAATAAGTTGACAGCAAATTTTTTTGCGGACTAGTGTTTTTTTATCGTTTAGTCCAAACAAAATGTAATTTTTGGGTTTCACTTCAATATGTTTAGTTTACCTGTTTCAAACATTGTCCTGGAAGTCTAGTTTTAACCCAACAAAGTCACCTTAATCATGACAGTTTGGTAAAAACCACTTTTTTAACGCTTTTGTCTTAATTCGATAATTTCGACGCAAAAATAGGATTTTTTTAATTCACCGCTTATTCACCGCTTTTGGGAAACTTAAAAACGAAATTGGGCTTTTTTATTCACCATAAAAGCAGGGCTCTGGTTATGAGAATGTAGGAAACATATACATACCAGGTTTTGTATTTTAAATATTAATAAAGGGTAGTAAGATTGGTTCAAAGGCGCACACAATTTTGGAAGTTTGGAGGATATTACTTACACTAAAACCCTATTGAATGTATTAACAGGTTGTTTTAGTCAAATGGTTTTCAGTCCCTAATTAACAACTCGAAGAATTAATTCCTGTGGTAGAACACCCCTTGAAAAGTAAGAAGATGGTAGTTATTAATTTTCTTTTAACAGTGGACTCTTAAAGAAATTGGCTAGCTATATCTTCCCATGAAAATATGTACAAAAACAAAGCAATGCATACACACTTTTGTGACAGAAACAACCCATAGTCATAAATAGAAAATAGTAATAAAGAATAACATTTTAGACTTAACTGGATTCATTGATGAAACCATCTTAAACTGTGTGTATGTGTATATAAAGGAGCAATGAGAACTAAAATGGTGAAAACATGAGACTAGTGACCCGTTCAGGATTCAAACCAGCCAATGCTGTCAGAGGTGGTTGAGCAAAGCTCTAAGGTATGACACCCTCCAATCTTGCATACATACAATAAAATAGTAGTACCCAGTACAAATATTAGCTCCACATTAATATAATTCAATGAATGCTAGGTTTGTCTGCAGTAAAGCACTAGAAAAAACTAAACAGCTGATTAAATTATATCCATTATGTAAGTTATTTGGGAAGTTTTATGTATTTCATATTTTAGGAGTATCCTTAATAAGGTCAAATGTTGGTATGCTTGCTAAAAATCAGCTATGTTCTAGCCAACATAACATTAGTTTTGATTATATCAGCGGCTCCACCTTTACACAATATCAAACATTTCTAGTAAAGGAACCCGCCTTCTATTTCTATGAAATCTAACACTATACAAACAACAATTTCACTAACATTCAAAAATACATTATAGGGGGGTGCAAAGTAGATTTTTTTTATTTGAAACAAAGTCAAATGAAGTACTATATATGAAATATTCCTGAAGCAAAGATCAAAGTGTTAATATTTTATAGGGGTGTGCGAATTAGTGAAACATTGAAATAAATTGAATTTGCTTTTGAAGCTTCACCAATCAAAATAACGACAGCTAAAATACTCACTTAAAGGTAAATTAATTCCATTCTAAACTGTTGTATATGTTACAAATGTGCAATAAAAACTTTTCTAAGTGATTTTAGTGCATATAGTTTTACTCATAACCACAATATAATCAAATATTAACAAAAAAATATTCAAACTTTGACTATGCTTTGAGAATACTTCATACACCTATTCGATTTGACTTCGCACACCCCTAATATTTTATAAAAATTGTTTTATGTTATTGAAAAAAATATATATATATATTGAGCATTTTATATCACTTTTAGACAATAAATAAAAACATTTCATTTAAAATTGATAAGCAACATTACTATTATAATATATTATTTAAATAAAATAAAAAACCACATACATTACAGAAAATTAAAAAAAGAAGAGTGATTTATAAGTGTTATTTTGACTATAAATATTTTAAAATGTGAATATGAAGTTTTAAAGCCTTTCTCCCTCCCCCCAATCCATTAATCACACAACAATGACAATTCAACAAATAAAGAGGTTATAGCAACATATAAAATCCACACACGAGAGTGAAGAACCCTCTAGCTCAAGCCACACACGCTAGAGTTTGGTCTCAAATGGAAGAAGCTTTAATAAACAAAACAGTCAACATTGATAATATCTTTCACAAGTGTCGGCTGCAGAAAATGTATCAGAGAGTTAGAGGGAGAATATTGTCAAACGTTTACTAAACATTGAAAAGAGGACAGAAGGACAAGACCTACACACCTACGAGAAAACTGTAGGTCTTGTCCTTCTGTCCTCTTTTCAATGTTTAATCCATTTACAAAATAAGTGACATTTTTGAATAGTTAAATAAAAGAAATTATGTTTCATAATTTATTTGGTATATTTATATTTATTATATATATACACACACACACCCACACAAAATTGGTTCTATGCCAAACAACTCGTGAGCATTTTATGACAATCCATTATTTCGGATTGGACTGTGACTGAAATCACATAAATCTGCTTTCTTGCTTGTTCGAATCACAGCAACAGTTCACATGTTTTGTGATTTTTTATGCAAATCTATAGTTAAAAACCCAATTTGATGGTTGCATAGTCCAAGGCATCACTCTTGCTCTCTCTCTCTCTCTATATATATATATATATATATGATTATTTTTTTAAGGGAACATACAATAGCTCCCTTATTTGTCCAAGCTTGCAAGTTAAGAATTCATATATGAACACAAGCACATATTTTAGACACATCATTTAAAATACATATTTTTTTTCACAAATTGAGGTAAATGAAAAGTGTGTCTCAACCTAAATAAGATTAGCATGTGTCTCAAGAGGCCACTAAAGTATCCCAAGTGATATAATAGAGAAAATCAAACATCGAGAGTTGAGCCTTATATAGCATGGTTCCAACAACATTGTTGTTTGGACCATGTTTAGTCAAGTGTTGTGTCTTCAGTTATCTTTGAATAATCTAAAATCGAGAAGAATATCATGCAGCCTCTTAATAAAATTCAATTTCTGCCATAAATCCTGTGATAATTTGTTTTGTATTGATATAGTCAAAATGGAGCATTGGCATTTATTCAATGGAAGCAACGGAAGCAACGCTTCCATAAAATTAGAGGGGATAAAGAAAATAAGAGGAAAATGAAGTTAAAAGAAACTATTATTATTATTATTATTATTATTATAGAAACCTCTCCAACAAGTATACTAAGTTGAGGTTGCAGCTCTTTTTTTCGGAGTAAGTCGTTCTTCCTCAGACTGACTGGCCAGCCAGCTGGTCTCATTCACTCTTCATTCCGCCAATCGTTTGTTTCTGGTTATGTCAGGCCCTCATTGGGTAAAGGGAAGCACCGTATCCCTAGGCGAGTATTAGTGTAAGAGTTTAATATCGTGATTGGTGTATAATCGTACATTTAATACTGTTAAAATCTTATTATTTTAGTTTGTTTAAAACGATATTTATTGTTTCTAGATATAATTATGGGCACTCTATTGCAAAATAACGTATTTATCACCCATTTAAAGCAAGTTTAGTTTTATTCTACGGAATATTGACGCTTGTTTGACCCTCCAAGGGAAGCGGTTTGTTTCTTTGCGTACAGTAGTGGAATGACGAGTGCGTCAACCAGTGCGACAGTGAAAGCTGGTGTGTATTTATAAGTGATATTTTGAAGCTTATTTTTTTGTCCCGGTTTTTTGATGAGAAAAATAAAATAATTGAAACAGGCAGCCTATAAAAAAACTGTGATGTTTCAATAATTAATTTTATGAAAGTGTGTAGTAAATATCGGTTTGTTGGGTTGGCGGAAAATTGTATAGTTGGCCTTACTAATGATAATGGTGTGTAGAATAGGTCCTTATTAAAAACTATAAGGCAGGCCAAAGGTCAAACTCATTTGCAGGCCACAACACAAGAGAAAATTTTGCCAATCGGAATTGATTATTATTATTATTTTAGTTATAACTACAATTATTATTAAAATATATGTATAGTTTAATGATTGTATTAATATTTCTAGGATCACCAATTATTTTGTTTTATTCCATGCATAGTTTTGGGGAAGAAAGAAGGGAGGTGACCCAAAGACTTGTAACCATACAAACAAAAGAAAAAAGACCAGTGTGAGCTTCTAATTATACTAGGGCCCATCAGACCCCCTTTAATGTAGCCGCATTGCTTCCCTTTGTCCACAATTGACCACACACCACTGAGATGGAGATGCCATTTCAATGTTTACAAATGTTGTTAAAATATATTTTATTTTGTCATAATCAATTAATTGAAGGATTAGCACAGAGTTCGACAAAAAAATTTTTGGATGAGGGCAATTAATTTGACCATAAGAGTAGTATTTATAAGAGTGTAGAAACAATGTACATTAATGTAAAGTAAGCAATAGTGAAGGAAGCCAACCTGAAAGGATATTTATGTTAGGCCTAAATAGGGACAGAGACACGTTTCTCTTCATTTCTTCTTTACACTTTCAGAGTTACACATTGTTTTAATTTTTGGAAATATTCCTTTTTCGTATCAAGAGATGCATATGTAAGAAACATGTCATAAAAACTTTACATGAATGTATATTGTACAGTGTCTTTACACTGAGATTCTATTAATAAATTACAACATTAAAACTATATTTGATTGAAGAACTAATATCCATATTCATGCTATGCAGCGAGCCATCTGATATTGTCCATAACTACCCTAATTTCAATATTATTGAGGGTACTTTACACATATCTACCTTTTTAAAACTCCTCAAGCAAACCTGTCTATGAGTCAATCAAACCGAAGATAATCCTCAATGAGAAAATAAAATGAAGAAAAACATTACATAAATAAAATGCTTGCAAAAAACATATTCTGTTCAACTTGTACATTTTCCCATCTTTTTTTCCTTTTTTTTTCAAATCACGGAACCACCTAAAATATTTAATCTGTTCAACATTATTAAAGGTACAAATTGTCAACACTATATTACAAGAGAACAGTCTAAAACAAGATAACACTGCAAATTTGCATTAATATTAACTATAAAATACAACTCGTTTCCAAATATGGCTGCGAGAGCGCTTCGGTTGCCGCTGCGGGCTGAGCTCCCTCATATATTAACTTACCCCAGACACCATTATGGGAGAAGCAGTGTTTTTTGTGTTTTATTTTAGACATTTAAAATGTTGAAGACAGTTGAAGACTACCTGAATGTGAAATATGGTTTGTTATATGTTTTTTGAGTGCAAGAAATGTGAAAGTAGCTGAAATTCATTTGCAGATTATTGAAGTTTATGGTGAAAATGTAATGAGTGATGAAACGATGAAGAAATGGGTTAGACAATTTAATGAAGAAAGTGAAAACATGCATGACGAAGCATGAGGTGGGCTGCCTTCTGTCATTAATGATGATTTGGTGGAAAAAATAAAAGAAAAAAAATTGTGAGAACAGACGGTTTAGGATTTCATCACTTAGCTCATCATGTTATTTGGTTGAGAACAAATGAATCATCCCTCTTACAGCCCATATTTAGCTCCAAGTGACTTTCATCTGTTACTACATTTGAAGCGTTAGTTGCCAGTCAACGCTACAACAACGAAGACAAAGCTAAAAGAGCTGTGCAACATTAACTGTCTTCACGCGCAGCTCCATATCCAGTTGGGGTTCAAGGGGTACAGGAGATAGTTGAGGAAGATAGGATGAAATGGTATGGGAGGAACAGATAGCAGCAAGTACGCAAGTGAGAAAAGGAGAGTGGAAGAAAGTGCAGGAGGAAGAATAATAGGACAAAGGGAGATGGAGGCATTTTACTAAACAAACCTGGCCAGTGGCAGAACACCCAGGACCACAGGGCCTGCAATGTGTGTGTGTGTGTGTGTGTGTGTGGGGG
>CABFVX010001616.1:12129-23984 GCA_902151425.1 Timema shepardi | reverse complement strand
AGGGTGATTGTGAGATGAACTGGAGGACCTACAGTTTAACGTGGAATCCGAACCACGGTGGAGGCCTGGCATTCCTCACATTCACAAGATGTCTTGTCAGAGGTGAAGGAAAGGTTTGTTAATCAGATAAATCTGTGCCAAGACCGAGGATTGAACCCCGGCCGCTAGCAGAGAAGTCTGACACCTTACCCCTAGACCGCCAGGTCACCCCACAACATATGTAAAATATAATTTTTCAATTATACACAAAACAAAATTTCATGTTAAACCTTTTAACTATATTGCTATCTTCAATCACCAAATAATGCATTAATAGTGGACACAAAAGTGGTACAAAAATATTAACTCAAAGTAGCCACTTTGGTATTAATATATATAAATAAAGGAGTCAATGGAATACTAAAACTACTACAATAACTTGCAGTGACCACTTTGAAATACTAATTACTAAAAACGAGTACAGATAAAAATATTTTTTCTAAGTAACAATATGGTACAGAACTGGTATACAACTTTGGCATTAAAAAAAAAATCAATATTAAAAAGTGGTACGACAGCATTAACCTGGAGTCACCACTTTGATATAGTAATTACTCTAAATGGGTACGAGTACAAAACTTTGGCATTAAAAAGAAGTTCAAAGGTGCTACTACAGGTTAATGGAAGGAAGAAGGGGGAGGTTTTTTTATAATGGCTGGTGGAGAGACAAACAGTTGGGAGCCAAGTGTCTCCTAGTGAAAGTGCTTGCAATGAAACATTTAGAGAAGGATAGAAATAGCTACTCTACCATATTTCATGATGTGTGAAAATTAAGGGGGAGGGGGGCGGCAATATTGCAAGGTAATCATTTGAGTGCACCTGTTAGTCTGTTAGCGGACAGAATAGAGATTACAAGGAGTATCAAGTCTAGAGAAAATTTAAGGGGTGTCAAACCTTGATACCATTTAAGGGGTTTCAAACATAGATGACATTCAAGGGGTGTCAAGCCTCGATAACATTTAAGGGGTGTCAAACCTAGACACCCAAGCCTAGATAACATTTAAGGGGTGTGTCAGGCCTAAAGAGCATTTAAATAGAGCCAAGAACTAATTTTATTGTTCATTACTGTTGTGTTATTTTTATTAAATTTATCGTTGTATAATATGAAAGTGGGAGAGCTTTGAGCAAGACTAGTAATAACATTCAGTGTACAGCCAGTCCCTGTGATGAATGGAGTGAAGCTGTCGCTTGTAGGGTCAGTTGGTGGGTATGGAAGACTATATTTTAGTATATTTTAGTATATTTTAGCTAAGTGAGCAACAGGAAACTACAGGACTCCTAATTTACCTAGTAAAACGTTTAAGTGCTGCCTAGGTTTTCAGCTGACAGCGGAATTGTTTAGGATCCAACCAAACTTTGGGTTGTGTACTAATCATCACACAAACAAAACTGGGCCTTGCATATTAGAAAATGAGAACTACACTTATAAATAATATAAACAATGAAATAATCAAAATATAACTTTTTTATTAACTACCCTATTATTTTACCCTTTCTAATAATAATAATAATAATAATAATAATAATAATAATAATAATAATAATAATAATAGTTTAATTTAAAGAAAAATCATCTCTGCAGTGACCAGTTAATCATTCTCAATGTAATTTTTAAATTTAAATTTCTTTCAAAAAGTATCATAAAATTTAAAAAATCTGATTTAGGTGAAACTCGTCTAAATAACTGGATCAAAAGTTCCTCTCAATATCCTGAAATTTTGTTTAAAATTCAGTCTCTTTTTTTTATTTTGCATACTTAAATATAAAACCACATTACCAGTAGGAATTTACTAATTTAAATTATTTTTATCAAAAATGTAAGGAAAATCAACTATTCGATTTGTACTATTCAGTACTCGATCGAAATTTTGATATTCGATTCGATATATAATCCTATTTGCACACCCCTATGCAATGATAATAATCATAATCATCTACTGTTTCCAGCCGATGACCGGGTCAGTTTAGTAAAATGCCACCATTCTTCCTCCTTTAATTTCTTCCATTCTTCTCTCACTTGAACACTTTCTGTTACCGGCTCCTCCCATCTTTTTTTTTGGCTCCCTTGCGGTCTTTTTTCTACATACTTCATTTCCAACATTTTCTTCGGCATCCTCTCTTTTTCCATCCTCGTTAGATGTTTCCTCTACTCTCTCATGTGCTCTTTGTACTCCCACTCTTTAACATTCCTAATATTATTATTATTATTAGCACCGCGTCTTACTATCCGTTCGGGTTATACGCACTTACGCTAATGTGTAATGGTAGGGTGATTGTGAGATGAAATGGAGGACCTACAGTTTAACGTGGAATCCGAACCACGGTGGAGGCCTGGCATTCCTCACATTCACAAGATGTCTTGTCAGAGGTGAAGGAAGGGTTTGGTAATCAGATAAATCTTTACTGGGACCGAGGATTGAACCCCGGCCGCCAGCATAGAAGTCTGACACCTTACCCCTAGACCGCCAGGTCACCGACATTCCTAATATTGCTTCTCCTCGTGACAGCTAACATGCTTTTCACAAACCTCATTCTCACGGCCTCCACCACGGTCGGTTATCTCTTATAGGAGCTACTTCAACCTTATTTTAGTTATCTTTATAACCATGGCAATCGCTTGTGTAGGCAAATATCGTGCTGTGATTGGACGATCGATTCAAACTTTACAAAAGTTAACTGTCATGGCGTTTTCTACTTTTGGAATGTAAATAGTCTTTTAATAGTGATCATGTTTTGTTAATAATAACATGTTTTAAGCTTTAAATTTATCTTGTTGTACTATAAGTACAAGTGGTGTGTTCCTGGATGTCTATATAGAACATTTATTAGACATAGATTTCCAAGTAAAGATGAAACCAGATTCTCCATCTGGAAGAAACTTATTTGTAACCCAAAACTTGAAAATCTGGACAATGAAACCAATCGTAGTAAATTTACAATTTGCAACGAGCATTTTAAAGACGAATGTTTTAGTCCATACCATCTTTACAATTACCAGGTGGGATCTATTATCGTATTTTGTATCGGCCAATTTATAAATTAAAACGGTGAGGCTAATAAATTAACGAAAATACATTGCATTAATATCAGTGAACAATTGATTTAATTACTTTTGTTAATGCAATACTTTACATCAGGCAGGCTAAACTAAAAAGTTTTCCAAATAGCCCACTCAAATAATAGATTTTCAGAATTGCCAACTTAAAAAGCCTCATATATATATCATTCTAAAAATAAGTGTTAAATAATTGTTATATTTATAAGTTACGGAACTAACCAAATCTAACCTAACTTTCCAACTTTCATGAAAATTTGAATTAAATAGATAGGGCTTCTAATTAGTTTCATGCTAAGTTGTTATGCCTTTATATAGTGGCAAGCAGTAGTACCTAACCAAGATGCCATAAATATGTCAGCTTCAGAAATAATGAATTATTTAACCTCACAAGATGTTTTAATAGCTGCTGTATTGTTGGTTTTTTTTTGTGATAGATATAGGCCTAATTTATGATGCCGCTTGGTTCTGTTTGTTTTTTAAATTGTACTATCTTTAAATACTATGTAGATGTTATCTACCCAAAATGTGCTATACATATACTTATTGTGAAAGGTTTCTAGCCTAGTTTCCTTTATTTACAGTACAAAGATGGGAGGATAACATTAGAACGAACCTGAAAGAAACAAGGTGTAGTGAGGTGAACTGGATAGAACTAGCTTAGGATAGGGTGTAATGAGGTGAACTGGATAGAACTAGCTTAGGCTAGGGATAGGGTGTAATGAGGTGAACTGGATAGAATTAGCTTATGATAAGGTGTAGTGAGGTGAACTGGATAGAACTAGCTTAGGATAGGGTGTAATGAGGTGAACTGGATAGAACTAGCTTAGGCTAGGGATAGGGTGTAATGAGGTGAACTGGATAGAATTAGCTTAGGATAGGGATAGGGTGTAATGAGGTGGACTGGATATAACTAGCTTAGTATAGGGATAGGGTGTAATGAGGTGGACTGACTATAACTAGCTTAGGATGGGGATAGGCTGTAATGAGGTGGACTGGATAGAACTAGCTTAGGATAGGGTGTAATGAGGTGAACTGGATAGAATTAGCTTAGGATAGGGTGTAATGAGGTGAACTGGATAGAATTAGCTTAGGATAGGGTGTAGTGAGGTGAACTGGATAGAACTAGCTTAGGATAGGGTGTTATGAGGTGAACTGGATAGAACTAGCTTAGGATAGGGTGTAATGAGGTGAACTGGATAGAACTAGCTTAGGATAGGGTGTAATGAGGTGAACTGGATATAACTAGCTTAGGATAGGGATAGGGTGTAATGAGGTGGACTGGCTATAACTAGCTTAGGATGGGGATAGGCTGTAATGAGGTGGACTGGATATAACTGGCTTAGGATGGGAATAGGGTTTAATGAGGTGGACTCGATATAGCTAGCTTAGGATAGGGATAGGTGACAGTCTTATGTGAGTGCGGCAATAAACTTTTGAGTTCCCAATGCCAAAAAGTAAGTTTTTTATTTATCGGCTGACTGCTTGGTGCATACCCCTTGTCTGTGGATTATTTTCTTTCAAATATTTTTATTAAACCAAGTATATTGACTACCTAACTGGTTGGCACGGTCACATGATTATGGATACAGACTCTTTGGCCGCGAATATAATTTCTTAAGGACTGCGGACTATGGACCTATGAATACAAAGTTTGTGTTGGTGCCTTTAGCCTTCTCATAAGGTTTGCATTTTTTAAACCGCTGTTTACATAACTTTAAAACATACACCATTATCATAACAATACAATTCATGTGCACCCAATTTCTTCAAAATCGTAACATTATGTTTGATAATATTTCATATGATTTCAACAAGACTTAGAAACCAAAACATAAAATTTGTGAGTTAAAAAAATAATACTGGTACCTAGTTAACTTAGGCCTATGTTAAATAGGTACCTACTTGTGCTAGGCTAAAAACCTAGGGTCCATTTTGTTGAGCGATTAATAAGTTAGTTTTTCCTATTGATGATGTCATGGAAATAATAGAGATGGTGGGCCTATATAATTTATTATAGTGATATTTTATTAACTTAACTTAGTTTAAGCTTTCAATTGCGCCTACTAATGAATTAAATTTTTAATTATTGATGATTAAATAAATTACCTATTGGTAGTAGGGGATAGAAGGCTTAGTAAATAAAAAATAATAATAGTGAATGGTATATATAGGCCTATAATCCAAAGATGTTATAGCACATACATTTCCATTACAACTGAACTGATTGAAGCCGCCACACCCAGGTTTAAAAGAAAACCATGTCTTAAATCTTCGCTAAATAAACTACTATTGAAAATAATTATTTGGATAAAAATATAGCTTTCAAACCTTCAATAATTATTTACATAATGTTTATGGTTCCTACGTATGCATATTCAACTGGACCGTTCATGTGTTGGTAAATTTAAAATAAGATTTACCAAATAAACAAGTTCAGTTACATTCGAGATGATGACGTCAGCAAAATGAGTCAACATAATAGGCCTAATGCAAACTAGGCATACCAACACAAAGTTAGTAAATATTTTAAATGTCAACATAGTGAGTTTTGTTTTAACTGTAGTCCATAGAGGCCTAATAATAATTATTATAAATGATCGATATAGACTGTATTAGTATTGTTCGGTTAGACATCTGCTTGGGTGTGTAGTAATAACTATAACATGTAAAAATATATTAGTATCACAAAGATAAAGTTATTTATCTTAGCAATACTCACTGTTCTCTCACCCACATAAGTTCACAGGTAAGTTGCACATCATCGTAAATATTTACGTTCTGAAATTAGTTTAGGCTAGTTCTTGGGGAAGCTATATTTACTTAGGTGTAATTTTTTAAGTTTTTAAAATTACTAAATCTTGGTGTCATTTGATTTACATATTATTGTGCACGTGCGTTAAAGCAAATTAAATATCTAAATATTGCACCATAAAAAACAAAGAGCCTAAAATGGGAAGAATACTTAGCGTCCTATCACTGCGACTTGCAACAAATATTTACTGTAAAAATTCTGCTCACTGTTGGTTGCACCCATATTATTGTAGATAGGCTCTAGATTGCATTTTATATGGTCTAGGGGGNAAGAGCCTAAAATGGGAAGAATACTTAGTGTCCTATCACTGCGACTTGCAACAAATATTTACTGTACAAATTCTGCTCACTGTCGGTTGCACCCATATTATTGTAGATAGCCTCTAGATTGCATTTAAATGGTCTAGGGAGAGGCCTCTCTAGGTACTTTATTTGATTAATAAAAGCCTTTGCTATTATGTTTAGGCCAGTAAGCCACTGCATGACAGTAATATTTCATTTAAGTAGAATACCAATTTTTCCTATTTGTTTAGTTATATTTCAACATTCTATTCCAGTTCAATCAGAGGCAAAGGAAAACTTGGATCCTGCATTCAGTCCACCATCAGCTCTTATAACCTGTGCTGACCTAGAGCTTTTTAATGGAGGTAAAAACTGTTTCTATTTGAGTTTAATTATACTCTAGTCTATTTAGTACCATAGGAGGAATCTATAAATATATAATAATTCATCTTCACAACTTGATTTATTTACATATACAGGCCCATTTTATGCTAAATACATTGCCAAATGTGTAGACATGTTTTATAAAAGGTCAAGGATAAATGCTTTTTAATGCCAGGATTATGGCCATCTTATTTCATTCACTTAACTTTCAGGTAACGTAACAGTCACTTAATTTAATGGAACCGGTGTGTGGTCAGGATCAATGTAACGTAACAACTCAAGAAAAACACAGACAATAGATTTGGGCTGTTCAAAAAACAAACAAAAAATGTTCACCAAAATGAAACCCAAGCATTTAGGAACTAATTGGACTTAAGACTGTACTTGCAATAAGGGCTGCGGAGTCTGTAGGCTAAATCGTTGACTCCGACCCTTCTATTTTCCCACTGTCTGGCTCCGACTGACTCCACAGCACTTATTGCAATGTAAATTTACTGGATACCTATACAAAATAAAGTGTCACAACAAGTTACCATGTTTTAGAGTTTGCGAGACGACAACAAGCTCGACCTTAGTTTTTGCCTGCGGTCCATTAACAAACAAAACCACTACCAATTGAGTAACTACTAAACACCTTTGTTGATGTGGCTCGCAACATGATTGGCTTGCTAGAACACGTGATACCCTTTCTTAATGTCCACGTAATGTGAATGTTCTCACCTGGACAAAATGAATGTTATGTTAACTGCATTGTGATGGCTTCCATTTAAAACCATGAGTAGAACCTTTACGTTAGCCACGGTATGTCAAAGTTAAGTAAATATTAAGTTGATTGTGATCTCAGAGTAAAGAGCAGCACAAATAACGTTTCCCTATTATAATCTTATAATTTATAAGTTATGCACCACACAGAAAAATTAAAAGGTTGAAATTAGATTAACTTTATAGCAAATTGAACTTAATATCAGATATCTGTACCATTGGCCAAAATTATTGTAAAACTGCTTGTTTTAATTGACTATAGGCTCTATATTTATTAATATAAGAAATTTGTGATATATTTACTACAAAATAATTTATTTTGTAACGATGTTCCAAACGCCAATAACATCTAACACCAACCACCCTGTAATATGGAGCTTCAACACTCACTAAGTTTGGCGTGGCTCTCTCCGTCAGATGGGACGCTAACACACACCACCGAGACATCCTCTCCCGCGGCTTGAACAAGTTAGACTGAAGCGGGACACTAGTCAACGTCTCGCTCGTCATCGATGCCCGGCCACTATGAAACTAGAACTCAACTTGACCAAGAGTATTGCCTGTTCCGGCCCGAGGATGTTCTACTATCTCCGAGTAATCAGTGGACTGTCCGCTAAACTTCCAGAGCGCTAGTCTTCTCCCTTCCTTTTGTTCTATGCATCCACCCTCCTTTCCCCCTCTTCTGAGAATACGTTGGGACTGTTTTGTACTATAAAATGGCTAATGTGGGTTGAAGCGACACTCATTGTACCACTGGCTTAGACAAGGTGAGGGCACCGGTGTAATACTAATTCTTGGGAAATATTCTTCAAAATTCATTTTCGGTTTAAATTATGGGGAGGGAACACTTATTCAAAATTACCTTTTGGTGTTACTAAAATTCTCTGGATGGGTTCTCTAAATTGATTTTAATGCGGTCGAACCGCTAATCTATTATGTTAGTCTGCAGGGAGAAATCCTGGTTAACTTGAGTACTGCTTGGGTACTAGCGGCGCGCCCTTATCTTAAACGTTAGGTTACTATGTGGTTACCTTGGCATTTTCTAGGGGTATCGGAGATTATATACTCTCGTACTAGTTACGAAGATTGTTTCGTACCCCATTATTTTTGGTAGGGTATTTTATGATAAGACGTATGAGTGTTATGGCAGGTTGCGTAACTCATTCTAGCCATCGGAATTAATTTGTAATGTTAAATTATGCGTTGCTACTTAGGGTCTGGGTTCAACGGCTATCGTTGACGTCTATTTGGTATATATTTAACCTCTATCATTTTATGTTTTTCAAGTATCTAGTGTTAATATTTGTAGGCTCTCTATTTTGGTCACATAGTGTCGGACGTCTGTAGCGTCTTTGTATATTGTTGACTAAACATCAGCCATCTTGGCTATTTAAATAATTCGCGCCTTTTTGGCAGGCTGTTTGAATTTAAATTTCACGACTTTCAGCCCAACTATTTCCCTTGAGAGGGTTGCAAATATTATAAATGGTTGTGGCGACTGAGTTAATGTTTTGCCGCATTGATCATAGGTTCTTGATGCCTGTTTTCAGCGGTTCTTTGTACCTGCTCTACCTTTGTTATTTTACCAAATTGTAATAAAATATTATCTTCTCTTGTGAACCCATTGTTGTTCTTTCACATGCACCCTTCCTAGTGGTGGGCGTCTCAATTTAATTTTCCCATTACAGTATATATTTTATTTTTTTACCGTTGAATCACACACACAAGGGAACAATTTACAGCCTTTTAAGCCTAATAACAATGCACCATCTACTAGTTCTACTTGAACAAACCTGGAGATGATTCAAAAAGGTACCATATTAATTCAGGGTGTCTACCATCCGGGAAAATCAGTGAAAACAGGAATTAGCCAGGAATTTGAAGTGATCGGGGAAAAACGGGAATTTTAAGACATGATCAGGAGAAATCAGGGAAAAGGTCAGGGATTCATTGGTCAAGTTGAGAAGACACCATGTAATTGCACAGTAGGGCCTACTAAAGTTAATTTGGTTGTATCTACTTTTGCATAGAATATGATGGGATAGGACTATTCAATACAACCATAAGTTAGTCATATACGTTTAACATATTTTTGAGACCAAGTGTTCTTTTTTTTTTTGTTTATGATATTGATAACATTTGCTGGAAGGTTTTGTTACATTGTTTAGCTGTTTGCTAATGGCTATCAAATTGTAGCTCTCCCATTTACCATCTTGCATTCCATCATCAAATTAAATAAATCTTGCTTTCAATTTCTACCTTGAATTAGATGATATTCTGAATGCGTTTTAGAATCATCGTTACAAAGTACACAATGGTTTGAATTTGTAGAGTTGAACAACCAAGCAACCGTGGCCTGTGTAGGCTATAGCCGGAAAAGAGAAACAACAAATATCCTTGAGTTTTTGAGATTAGTTTTTTGTCATTATTTATATTTTAGCTGTGTTATTCTTTCTCCTGTGTTTATAATGTCTCAACATTTTTAACTGTGATTAATTTGTATTGTACACATAATTGAATTACCCACCAAATAAGATATTTGTTTTATTTTAGCACTTACCTGGTACCAAAAGTATTAGCGAAGGACCTATGTCTACTCATTTGACTTCATTGGTGCCACTACACCTAGGAGAATGCATACATCCAGGGGAGAGAACTCTAGTTTAAGTAAGTTAAATGACTATCAAACTTAAAAATAGTGGAACTATCTTAAACTTTAATTATGTTAGAGATATATTAAACACTTAGGTTAATGATGCCTTTGCTCAGTGCTCAGCAAACTATTATCAATTTAAGTCAACCTTTTGTAGTTTTTTTTAAACATTTAACTCTGATACTTTTTTTGGAATATACTTTGACAGTAAAAAGGCTAACACACTAAGTTGGAGCAGAATTTATCCAGGCAACGTAAATGTTTAGACCTACTGTGACTTTCTCCAAAAGAGTTTCCGTTGATTAATTTTTTAAATATTGCTTGTAAAATAACTAGAAAAAATAAATAAGTCCTAAAACTGCCATAAGAAAAATCATAGGGCCTAATAAAATATTAATTATGCCTTTTTTACCCCTGCTCCCAAATACAGAAGAGGATCCTAAAAAAAGTTCCGTCGTCCTTTTTTGGCCGAGGTCAAAGTAGGCAGATCGAAAAATTTGACCTCGAAAGCCCAAACTCTCTATGGCCATGCAAGGTATTTCAAAAGATTGGCAAAATACCACTAAAAAAAATTGTCTGTTTCGAAAACGACTTCAGGAAGCAAACTTTTTCTGAACACAACTTGTTTAAAAACATCAACCTTAATCCTGCGGCTCGTAGGTTTATAGAGTCTCGGATATAAACATCTAAATACAAACCAAAAGGCCGAAGATTTCAACTTCAAGATAAGATTTTGCCTTTATATCTCTACAAACAAAGTGGAAATGGATATCGTCTCCTCTCCAAAATCTTCAATTTGCTAACTAGAAAGGCTCTCATCGATCTCCTGGCAAAAGTTCCATTATCTCCAGGTATAAATACAAATATATTTGAACACCTAAAAAAAAACCAGTTAAAGCATTGAGGCCAGCAGAAAGATATTGTGCCCTTATTTTTGACGAAATGAGTGTGGCACCCAATAATCAGTGGAATGAGGCGGCCGATGTAATTATTGGCTTTGAGGATTATGAGCACAGGAGAACACACAACTTTGCGGACCATGTTTTGGTATTCATGGTTCGCGGGCTAACCAAGAAATGGAAACAACTTGTTGCTTTTATGTTTTGTAAGGAAACTACTAGCCCTTCCGAGTTAGTATATGCCATAAGAGAAGTTGTTAGAGCACTTCACTCCACAGGGTTAAGAGTGCTGGCAACAATTTGCGACCAGGGTACAACCAATGTTGCTGCGATTAACTCACTACTGCGGGACACAAAGGCAGATTGTCTAAGACACGAGAGAGAATGGCGCGTTAATGGCTTTTTGATAGAGGGTTGGGAAGTAATTCCTCTCTATGATCCTCCTCACCTTCTTAAAGCCATACAGAATAATATGTTAAAATATGACATTCATTTTGTGGAGGCTCAAGTGAAAAAGGTAGCAAAGTGGACCTTCGTTGAGCAACTTTTTGAGTTAGATCAACAACGACCCCATAGATTCTGTTCCTGCCCAAAATTAACAAGGTCTAGTGTGGACAGGAAGTGTATAAAAAAAGATGAAAGTGAGTGGTGATGCCCAGGTGTTCAGTCACCATGCTGCCACATCAATGAGACAAATTGCTGAAAGACGTAAGTGTATTTATCCTTGAATTACTTTTAGTAATATTCTTGTAGCTAAGGCCATGCAAGTTTTCTGTTTTTGTTAAATTACTATCTAAGCATACCAAATTTTCATGTTTATAGCACAGGGCAGTCAAACCAACTAATTTAGATTTCAAGTTTCAGAGCTTTCACTTGTTAGCTGGACTAATATTGAAAAAAAGTGTAAATATTTTATACATATGAGGTGTTGCGTGCAAGAAGGGCGAACTCAACATCAGACTCCCCC
>CABFVX010001615.1:141353-152398 GCA_902151425.1 Timema shepardi | reverse complement strand
CACTCATGTCTTTAAGGACATTAAAATTACACTAACAATTACAAAAATAAGTTAATAAAATAAATAATAGCATGATGGTTTGGAAATGTACAGTAAGAGAGTGTAGAAACTCTGTACAGTGATGTAAAGTAAGTAATTGTAAAGGAAACCAACCTGAAAGAATAGTTAGGTTTAGGCCTGGATAGGAATAAACACACTTCTCTCTTCATTTCTTCTTTAGCTTTTCCACTTCTTCAAAACTTCCACAGTTGCACATTAGTTTGAATTTTCGGGAATATTACTTTTTCATTAATGTCTCTTTATATGAGAAAAAAATATGTCCTAAAATGCATAACCATCTGCAGCTGTGGAAGTTTGAAGAAGTGGGAAGTGTAAAAGTGTAGAAAGAAAATAGAGAAGTGAGTTTGTTTATATCTAGGACGAACCTAACTATACTTTCAGGTTGGCTTCTTTAACTATTACATTACATTATTGTAGAGTGTTTCTACATTGTTGTGATAAAAATTTAATAAAACTGATGTTTTAATAAGCTAATATTTTCACAAAATATACTTCATTAACTTATCTTACCGTATAAGAAAATGGAAGAATCATAAACAAATAGAAATTTGAAGTGTTTAATATTTTGTTTACTATTCCTTAGTGTAGTTGTGCATTATTAGGTCTTCTGTTCCATTTCAATTCCTCTATGCCCACTTGCACATGCATGTTGTACAGGATCTCGTTAGACATTATTTTATTGAGAAATTTACTTCACTTCAATTGTGAATGGTTATAAAAGTTGATGCTGATACTTTAAAATTAAAAATAATATGAGTAAAATAATATTTCTAGCAAACAGTATTAAAAAGTAAATGATTTTTTAATTTAAATGTGGTAAATTTGGTAAAATATGTATTGTAATAAACATTGAATTTACATGATAACCAACTTAATTCTATAACTAAATAGTAACTAAACTAGAGCTAGTTTTGTAGCTAAACATATTAATTAATACAAGTTTTAAATATCTTAAGTTTAAAAGCATTCAATATAAGATAATTTTGTTAATACATTTTAATTTAACATAAATTAATGTTTTAGAAAAGGACCAGGTAGAAATAATAAAAAAAAATCATTCAATTATTTAGTAATCTTCTTAGCTATTTTTATTTTCATAGCATTGTCATGGCAATACAAGTGAACAACTTCAATCAAGTATAAATCATAATGAATGACAATATTGAATAACTTTACTGGTTGAAAGTGGTTTTAAATTTCTATTACATTATTGATGTTAAAATTGAAATTAATTTTTAACAATTTGTTAAGTAACCGAATGATTTTAAGTGGAAATGCTGATATTATCTTGATTAAATAGACTATGCTTACTATTGCGTTTTAAAAATCGGTTATTAAGTACATCAAAGCTCGGAAATGACGAGCCTACAAAATTTTCAATCTCGGGCTCGAAATATGAGTACTCGCAGAGCTCTAGTTTTAGACAGATTAACCATATTTCAGGGTTCTTATGGTCCTTGAAAGACCTGAAATTTAATGTGTCTTTTCAAGGTCTAAGAAAGTCCTTTAATTGCTGTTTCAATATTTATTTTTGAAATGGTTGTGAAGTATGGCTGTAAAGATCGTGATTTAAGATGCACTGGTGCATGCAATATCTAGCTTAGAGATAGTCGCACTCATGGGTTGGGATTTCTATAGGGGCAAGGGAATACAGTGTTAACTTTTCTTACAAACGCATTAACACCACGGTCGATGAAATACAATGTTTTCTTTAATTTCCTACATTTAAAAATCTTAATTCATGTGCATTCACCATTTTTTTTATAATCTGCTCTAAACCATAATTTGTAATAATTATTTTAAGTTCTTTGACTACCTATTAACACTTTAAGCACTTATAATTACAGTTTTGTACTAAAATGCCCACTGATAGCTATTATTTCTTCTCCCATCCACCTTAGCACTTAAATTCCTGTTGTAGCCATACTACAATATACACTGAATATAGAATGACTGAACAAATTAATAAACCAAGAAGAGTGAAGTAAGTGACAGTAAAGTTAGATTACTATTTTAATAGTCTTATTTATTCATTAAATTTAAAGAAAGGTTATTGTTTTCCATTTATTCAAGATTTTGTACATTTTTTTTATTGGCGTGGTTAGCATTTGGCAGTACAAGAAATAACAGTTTTAGTCCTTAAATTTATGTATCATGTGTCTGTAAAAACCCTGTATTATGCACCACATTGGGCAACCATTTATAATGCAGCAGCTTCTTATGATGGTTCTATAAATGGGTATCAATTTATGATGCAACCATCAGAATAATTTTTATCACAGCCCTTGTTCGTATCTGAACTGTCACCCACTCAATTGTAATCTCCACGTTATTAAAATATCAATTAATATTAACAAGACATGATTTTCACTTAAATTATTTATTTATACTAAAAACATTCATTGAATGGTACATTTACGTTGTAATATTACATTATAATGTAATTACAAAACTTTAGAGTGATATCGTTGATTTATGTCTGAGCTCTTTCCGATGTCAGAGGAGAATCTGCGCCTTTTTCTTTGTTTGGCTCGTCCCGGAGGGACAAATTTAATTGGAAAAAGAATGAAACTTCACTGCCGATTCAGCGAAAATCTTTGTTCTAGCATCACTATACTCAATATTCCATCACTTTAAATATTTTTGTCTTATATATTGCATCACCAAAACCTGACAGAATACAATAATAAAGTAAATTGTGAGACCAATACAAATAGTATCTAGAGAGCTTTAGCGAGTGGGGGACAATAGACATAAAGAGTATTAAACGAAAGTAAATAAAATATCGAGGTACTTAAATTTGGAAAGAATATTAAATATTAATAAGATGATCATTACAACCAACACAATTCTATAACTAAATATTAAATCACGCTAGTTTTGTAGTTGAACATATTAGTAAAGTTTTAAATATCTTAAGTTTGAAAAGAATCAATAAATATTCTCGTTGTTAAATTTTTAATTCAACTTAATTATAATTTGAGAAAGGAACTATGTAAAAATAGTAAAAATAATTATTATTCATGTAGTTAGTGATCTATTAAGATAGTTTTAATTTCATTTCCTTGTCATGGCAATGCAACTTCAATCGATGATAATTCAAAATGGACAAACATATTGAATTAGTCTACCTTTTAAAAGTAGTTTCAAAGCTCTATTACCTTAATAATTTGAAATTTGATATTAACTTTAACAATTTGTTGAGCTACCAAATTATTTATAAGAGAAATTGCCGATATCTACATTAAATAGCCTCTACTTATTTACTTACCATTGCATTTTAAAAATTGATTTGTACATTCATCAAGAGGAAACTCGAAAATGACGAGCCTACAAAACTTTCAATCTCAATCCCAAGATTTAATGACGAGCTCAGCTCGAAGCTCGAAATCCGGGTACTTGCATAGCCCTAACTATAATTCTTTATCAATTTCCTTTATCTCCCTTTTGTGTGTTTTGGTTTCCTCTTTTAAGAAGTTATGTTGCTTATTTCACACTCCCTCCTGATACGTTCCGAAAGAATGAAACCTAGGTTGGGGGATTGGGCAGTAATGATCAATTTTCTTCAAGAAAGCAATAGAATAAAATTTGGTCGGAGGATTGGGCAGTAAGGATCAATTTTCTTCAAGAGACAACCACTACCTCTTTGTCCAGTGGCAGCAATGTAAAGTATGAACTGTATTCTTTTCATTATAAAAGCCATATATGTTTTCTATCCACCTTTCCTGTACCTTCTCCTAAATATGCATAGCAAAATACCTCAAAAAGAGGTTAGCTTTAAATTAACCTTTTAAAATGAGTAATTTGTTTTTTAATTTTTCTTTTCCTTTAGAAAACCCTCAAATTAGCTACACTATACGTGATAACATTTGTGCCTCTGTATGGCCTCATCCTAAAGGGATTGAATCCAGAGGGTTTGCATCCCAAATCGTCATCAGATCTCGCTGTTTTGATGCGGTGCTGGTCATTGATGGCAGAGTTTCTTTCAAGTTCAACGATGGAACAGTTGCAAAGTTGGAGATACACGAATCCGATTCTCTGAGAACAGTTATACTTAATGAATAGGTATTCATAAAATAACAAAAAATTTAAATAAGATATCCAATATATTATTTTAATTATATTTAATAGGCCTGGATAATTACTTTAACATTTCCCTTTTTTAAGATTGTTTATTTAAGAAGGAAATTAAAACATTCCAGTTTCATGCATGGAAATTGCGTGTGGCCAATGGACTTGCTATGCTAATACATGCACACAATTTTCTAATCTAATAATAATAAAACCTTTTAAACAAATATTATGTATGTTGGTGTATGCAAAGTCCACTTTTCACTTTGAAGTTAATCCAATTTGGAATGTGTCAACTAGTCTCAGAGTCGAATCAAAGCTTGAATATTTTTTGTTGATTGTTTTATGCCTGAAAAATATTTTATTTGTTCTTGTTCATATATTTATATGCATTAAAATCACTCAGAAAATGTTTTATTGCACAATTATTTATGATATTTAATTTTATATGATTAATTAAGTTATTTTCACAACATGCAATTCAATTATTTCAGACTTTTTTTCATGTTAATATATATTTGAAATATACATAACAGCTCAGAATGGGAATAATTGAACATAAGTTGAATATTTTAGCTGTCACTGTCAATATTGGAAAATAGGAAAGTGCATAGTCATCTCTTTTAATCCAAAGTAAAGTCGAATCGAATAATTCAAAGTTGGAATGTTAAAAAAAAAAGTTGAAAAATATATAATATGTGTTAAATAACTATATAACATTAGGTATTAAATATAATATACAAAATGCTATATTGTAAACATATTTCATCCTAAAATTATAAATTTAAGTTACTATCACAACATATAATCTAATTATTTTAAATTTGTATTATATGAACATTAATTTGTGAAGTAAATAACGTTATAAAATAGAAAACAATTGAACTTAAACCTGTACTTTAATTTTTGATGTTTTTATTGGCGAAGCTTTATAGCTGTAAAGTCAGGATTTTTTATTTCTTTTTCTTTCAAAGCAAAGTTGAAACTGTTAATTTTTGGAAGCCAGTTCGAAGTTTTGAAGCTTCATACACCCCTAAAGAGTTGGAAACAAATTAAATTCAATAACTCACTCTCACATCACCTGTAGATGCAGGTGTGGGGTAAGTAATATTGCAGATTATTTATTTGTATTGCCATAAACATTTTGTATTGGGCATATAATTCATCAGTGATTAGAATTTTGGAACTATACACTAAATATTTGTACATTAAAATACTTGATACTTAGATATATTATGTATGCTTATATTGTAAGAAGGTTGTTTATTTTAAAGCACTAGGCTGGATTATAGTTTGAAATAAAAGGCATAATTTGTAAGGGTGTGTGAGTCCTCAAAGATTCAAGCTATGAGTTGAGTTTTAGTACAGTAGCCCCATGGCTTCTTTGGTGCTGACTGACAGCTTTGAAACGTTACCAGATCAAATTATGTATCCCTACGCCGAACCATATGATCTACAAAAACATGTGTTTAGCAGCTGTCACTTCTGACAAGCAACATTTAGGTATATATCTAAATGTTAACTGTCAGAAGTCAGCTGTGAGCTGTCAGTCATCACCAAAGAAGTCATGGGGCTACTGTTGTTGTGTGAACTTAACGCAACGTGACTTGAAGTGGCTTCATATTTTGCAGGGATCTATAACAGCAATTTAACTTGAAATGTTTCTAGAAAAATACTTCTCTTTATTACCCACACTCAAACAAAACTCAGATCAAAGTGAATAAAACCTTTCTCACACCCTTAATAAATCGGCACAAGTAACCTGGGTATTGCTCAAGTAGAAATTGTTGAGACAAAACACTGTCAAAAAATATGTCTCAAACACTACCTGTACCAGGTGAAACCTAGCAATTAATTTATTTTTGTGTGTTTTTGGTTTTTTTATTAACAATTTCTACTTCATTACTACTCGGGTTAAATGTGTAAGTTATTCCCCTTAATGCCAACTATGTGTATGCAAAGGAAAAAAGGCGACTAACAGCTATTTTAAATAAAACATTGAAAGCAGAATAGAAAGATACTTAGCAGAAAATTGTAGGCCTCAAAGCTTACAGTTAAAACTACAAAAAAACATAGTTCTTAAATTTTCAGGGCACATCAAAACTAATGAACGTTGTTTATGGGGAAAAGTGCCGCCTATTTTCGGGATAATGAATTCTCTGGTTGGTAAATTTCTTAGGGCAGTTATTTGATTTTTCATTTTTTCTAAGTTCTCAAATTTCCATGTTTCATTTTTAACTGTTAAGACGAGATCATGATTATTTTTTTTGATCGAGACATTTTCAAGTGTTGCACATCCCTAGTAATGAACAATTTTCTTAAAGAGGCAGCTCTTACCTCTGTCCAATGATAGTAATGCAAAGTATGAACTCCCCTTCCCCCTTTCACTGTAGAATCCATATCATGTTCATTTTTTTTAATATAGTCTCATATTTCCTTTACCTTTTTCCAAATATAACTCTGCTGGTATTAAGGATAATGCAATATTTTCTGTTGAAAATTTTATGGAAAGTGTGACTAAATGTAGCCTTTATCTATCGTGTGTGGTAGTAAGCTTGCTTAACTTGCATTATTCCATTATGGCATAACTTTTAAGTTAAAAGTAGACATATGCAAAAGATGAGGTTATTTTTAGGAGAAAAGCTGTGTAATTTTTCTCAAAAAGTGATGATATTATAAGCTGAAAGCGATGTTATTATTTTCGTAAATACAAGTCTAATTAGTGTTCATTAAAAAAACAGTTTTCATTTATACTGTGTATTTAGCTATTTATTAACATATTCAAAGAAAAGTCAAATATAAATATGCATAAAACATTTCACACTTAGTATTATCAAACTCGATATCGCAATATCATTACCTTCGAGTTTTCCAAATAGCAAAATTGAAATGATGGATTATCAATTTAAGTTTAGACCAAACAATAATAACACCGAAACATGTCGTCATAGAAGACTAAACTACTTTCAAATAAGGAGTAGGTAATAAAAACTAAGAAGTTATAACTTTGCCAAACATAACCGCCTGTAACAAGTGTGAAATCTCTTAAAGGCCAATAACAAAGAATTGAAATCGAAATTTATGTATTGTAATGTGTAAATGTAGAAATCGTAATTTTTAATGTTAACTTCAGAAAAAAAAAAGCCTAAATATTCTTAAAACACTCATCTTGTGATTCGTTTTATACCTATAAAATAAGAAAAAAACTGATCCATATAAATGGCAGCCCTATTGCCAGTGTTACTGTGTTGAGAATTATATTGCATGAAATTTGGAAAATTACTAATAAATTGTGTTTATTTAGGAAAAAAAAGAAGTTTAAATGCATGTTATTCGTGTAAAAATTTGTGTATCACAAATGCAAATTTTTCATGTCCCTATATAACATATGGTCATAGTGTATTTTGTCAAGGTAAGACTGCTACATTTCAGGGTGAATGGAATGTACCTTGTGACTGTGCTTGTGTAACATGTATATTCCATTCACCGTGGAAATTGACTTCTGAAAGGCCTTTTTCTCTACCATAAATCTACTATATAGTAGGATATTGGTAGGAAAAAAGACCTTTCAGAGAGTAATTCCTACTGTGAATGGAATATAGTATACCTATTCCTGTATATAATATTAACTAGTGTTGACTACATTGCTGAACAGTTAGTCATATTGAATACAGGGATAAGAAACTTTTTCGATCCCAAGTGGTGCTTAAAAAATTGACTTCATAAATTACTTAATGCTAGTAACCATATGATTAGATGTCAGGGCTAAGTGTTTTAAACCAAGTGTACTGTCTTAGATTAAGTTAGTTTGTAAGTCCTCTGATTAAATAAGGCTTGTTTAAATTTCTGCATTTGATTAAAATCATACATATTTTTATTTAATTTGTGTTTAATAAGCAAAATTATATTCTCCTTCAAAATTATGTGCGCTCAGTGTGTAAAACAAAAATTGGGAACTAGATTTGATTTAAAATATATATTTTTTAGACTTAACATAACAATATTTCCATTCTGTACTCATCTGCTAAAAAAACACTTATGTCCAATTTACAAGACCCCTATTATGTGAAGTAGATGAATCCTAAAAATATTTAATATACAACCAAGTATATTTTGGAATACTTAGCAGATTCTTATTCTTATTCTTATAGGTAGGCTGGCATTGTTTTTTTTGGCAAAATATATTTTGTGATGTGAAGTGTAGAGTTTTTACTAAGATATTTTTATTCATTTGTATTTCTACCGTTTTATTGCATTGGAACTACCCAAACCATACTCCACTAGGTATTTAAAATACCCACTAACACATACCTACTGTACTGTGATTGTCATTCATAACCCTTCACATTTGTTGGCAGTTTTATATAATAAGATTACATTTGTAGGCAACTTTGTAATTAAAGTGTATTTGAGAGAAACTTACAATTATTTTTAGCTAATTTTAGCAAAATATATATATATATATATATATTGTACACTTTCAGAATATAAGTGTGTTTTTATGTAGTGTGTGTGAAGTGTGTTTCCAAATGTTTAAATGTCTGGGCAAGATGGATTATGTAGTATCTAGAAATAGGTTTTGATGGTCTTCCTATTTTGTTTATTACTCAATACATTCAAGCATACTTTTAACAAAATTCACAAGACCCAACAATTTTACTAGTTAATAAAATAACTTTATTTGGAAACTTACTTACTTGTTTAGAAATAAACCTTGTAAGGGAAAAATAAGCAACAAAATAGTTTGGACATATTAGTTGGGGTTTTTTTCACAAGAAGCATTACCATAAACATAAACAAAACTTCTTAGTTTAATTTTTCTTTTCTTTGATGGTTGATAAATTACACATAATTAAAATGTTTGGTCATTCATAAATTTAAGCTAAAGTAATTATGCTTATAGAACAGCTAAACATTTAAAATTAAACTTGTTTTTGGGCTTGGATGGGGATTTGTGTGTGTGTTTTTTTTTCATTAATTTTACCCATATTAGTACTCACGCTCGGGTATTGGATTGGTATATACTCCATTCACAGTAGGAATTACTCTCTGAAAGTTCTTTTTTCCTACCAATATCCTACTATATAATAGATTTCTGGTAGGGAAAAAGGCCTTTCAGAAGTCAATTCCTACCGTGAATAGACTTTAGAAAGAAACAACTTTTTTGTCATCTTCACTCTTGCTCAGATTAAATGTTTACTAGTTGGAGTGTCGAAGAAGAACAAATGACACTATTTCTTAGTTCTCATCCATTTTCCGCATGATAAGCAAGAAGCAACTCTAGCATTCAATCTCTTTTAGCTTATCTTAACTCATCGCTGATCTTTCATCATTGTTTGTCAGGACATTTCTTACAATGCTTCGGATTCAGTTGCAGCTACTGCCAATGTATTGGAATAAATTTCTTCAATTCAGCACAATTCCTAAAATAATTGTTTCAATTCAAACAGTGGTTCTGAAAGCCTTCAAAAATACAAAGTTTACTTAGTTAACTGATTTTTAACAAATTCGGTACATTTAACTTATAAACATCTTGAATGTACGTACTCACCTTGAAACACAGCGACACCAGCATTTACTATACTAGTGCATGATAATTCATTATTATTGTAAGCTACACACATTCTCATTATTTTTCTAGATTCTTATTTGATTTATCTTAATAATATCTTGTGTGTGTGTTTTAGTTAATGATGGTTATGGGGCATTAATTTACTACATGATGACTATGATCATCTATTTCACTGCTGAATGTGCTATATTCAGTGATGGCTCGGCTCGTGTTGAACACATAGGCATGTGACTGCCCAATGTTTTGATTAAAGTTAATAGAATATAATTATATTTTAGTAAACTGGGAAGTAAGACGACTCATTGGAAGTGACAGACCTTGATTGGTCTCCTAGAGGAGAGAAACAAATTAAAAAATTAACATACTTTGTGTAAAAATTATGTTGCTATGTTAGGGTTAGATATATATGTAGTGGATATTACATATTAGGCTTATAGAAAGTGTAAATAGACAGAACATATAAGTTTTTTGTTTTGTTTGTTTGCAATGTTTCTTCAGAGGTGAATACTATGCACACTTTTCTTAATAGTGTTAAATTAACTCATCAGGATAAGGTGACCAAATTTAATAGTTGAAAAGTTTGAAATACAGTGGAACCTGGATATTTTGAACTTGAAGGGACCAGGAAAAAATTCGAACCATCCAAAAATTCAAATTAAATAAATTTCTTAAAAGGAAAGAAACACAAAATAAATTCACACGTGACAAGAATATCGCTACGACCGAATCACTAAGAACAGCTCATGTAACCGCTCGAGAGATTTGACCTTGACCAATGGAGTAAAGAACTGTACGTGTAAACAAAGATGTCTGGGTTTAGCGGGGGAAGGGCGTGAAGAAGAGTACTGACCGCATCCCAACGTCGTCTCCCCTGTTTCGAAAAATAGAACACGGCGTTGCAACTAGCAGTAGGTAAACAATACTGCACAGTACATTACAACTTAGGAAAAGTTTGAATCAACCAAAACAAAATTCGAATTATCCACAATTTTTTAACATTGTTTTAATACATAATTCACGGGACCGGGCAAAAAATTCAAATTAAAGACCATTTCGAATTAGTCAGGTTCCACTGTACAGAAAAAACATGATTGCAAACGCAAATTCAATATGAACATTTGCCAAAAACAGGCTTAGCTACATAGATGTTCATTTAATCCTTTTTTTGGTTTTTATTGCTGTTTTATAAAGCACTAAAAAGCATGGACGAAACATGGCTAACTAGACATAACATAAAAGCAAACAAAGTTAAGAAGCACACAACTTCACATCTCCACAAGAATGCCATTATTGGATTTTCAATGTTAGGTCAGGTAAACAGATTAACAGTCTGAGATGTGTA
>CABFVX010001615.1:124178-141344 GCA_902151425.1 Timema shepardi | reverse complement strand
TCTGAGATGTGTATGTCAACTCTAAAAAGAATAAATACATTTCTTACAAATACAATTACTATAGACAGGCTCATCGCAATGTGCTTCATATTGAAAAAAAAACTTCAATCAAGTTATAGACTAAATTTGCAAGTATTAAATAGATCAGGATGGACTTTCTCTTCAGACAGTAAATTAGCAATTGGCTGTAAAAATAGATTTAAACAGTTACTTTTAAGGCAGCCTACATATGTACGAAAATATATATGTATGTGCCATGTTGGAATTAAAATTTACAGGGGCCTATATAAAGTGGCGGATTTAAAAATTGTGCGCCCCTAGGCACAATTATAATATGCGCCCCCCTCGCCCCCCTTCCAGGAAAGAGGTGGTGGGGAGTTAGTATTCGAGAAAAGATTTCAATGAAAGAAAATTTGGCATGTTTCAGGGGTGTTTAAGCATATTTTGAATGGTTTTTAATATTCCATATTATTTTTGTCGGGAACCATTTTCATATCTCTTGTTTAACACACTTTTGTCTTAAAACTAACTTTCTTTTATAAATTAAAGTTCAATTTGATTATCAGCATTTATTAAAGTTTTTCTAATAATTACTTGTAACTTTAATAAATATGGTAATTTTTTTATATAGCAATAAAAATATAACAGAAGGTCCCCAACAATATTTATTTTATAACAAAAGTTTGTTTCCCAACAATCCTCTTCAGTGGTTGGATGGTTTAAGGTAGAGGTCCCCAACCTTTTTGTACTTTTAGAGCACATTCAAAATTAATGGTAGTGGTCCGGGCACCAATTACTTTTTCAACTAAATTTATAGCCAAACATAATTCATGATGCAAATATAAGTTACATGGTATTAAAAAAAATTGTGAGTTTTTTTATTTGCATATAAAATAGCACAAATTGTACAAACGCAGTCCAAAACTAGTTTAAACAATTGAAACCATTTTCACCAAACCAAAAGTCAATGTCAATAAATAAATTTTAAAAAATACTGCTTTATTTACGATTTTAACAAGACCAACATAAATTCACAAGGAAATATTTAACTACCGACCACCATTTTAGTGATTAGGTACATTTTAAAAATATATGTTTATTCTGTGTTCGTTCAGCCGACACAGCCGGGTAGATTCATGCTAAGATATTTACAAAGCAAATATGAAGTATTAGCAGAGTGAGTGGGTTTAATGATAGTTCCGAGCAATAAAGTACACTTTGAAAATGAGCCGGAGGGATTGGAAAGAGGGGGCTTTCAATCACCAATTTCTTGAGAACAGCATACCTGGAGATAAGCACAAACTTGATTTTTATCAGAAAAGTGACAGATTAAAATTATTAGTCGAGAACTTTTCAGCTATGGTCAAAAAGTGTCGCGCAGACGCAAAAGGCTCGGCGGACATAGGGTTGGGGAACCCTGGTCCAAGGCGTCTCTCTCATGTTAGATTGGGCTGCTGAATACAGGGAGATCAGGGTTAGAATTCTGGTAAGGTCTACTGGGGGTGGTTTTTACTAAATGGTTTCCCACTCTCCTTCCATGAAAAGGTAGGCAGATTACCTCTATACTGCTTCCTTCCTCTTCCCTAACCAATTAGAGTATGATATACGAGTATAACTTGAACAGGTAATACACCGTGATAGCAAAAATTAAATGTTAAAAAATATTTAAAGTGTGCTTAAGAACCTGTAAGCAGAATATGTATGACTCAGCGTATGGATGTTATTGAAGTGAAGGAAGTATGTAAAGATAGGGAAGTGTGGAGAAAGTTAGTGAGGATGGATTAAGTATGGAGTTGTAGTTGTTGTTTTTAGCTATATGAACAGTTTCTTGCCAACCCCTTAAGGGAACAGCGTGATTAGGTATGTATGTACATCACCTCATTTACTTTATACCTCATTTTTATTTAAATTTATGTTTAAAATAAATAAAGAGATTATGTAAATAATTACAATAAACTTAAATACAAAAAATACTTTTATACAAGTTTGTGAAATGTCTTTGATTCAAGAAGTACTCTTGTTTTATTGTTAAAAAAGTGTGCTAAACATTTTGAAATGTCTTTGAATTTAATAAACCTAAACATTTGTTTATGGACACCTTGTTTGTTTTAAATAAAATCACGTGTGTTGCAGAATTGTTGGTTTTTCCTTTTTAATATATTTTTCCATGTAGCGTAGTTGATGAGTAAATTGTGATCCTAAAGAAGACTTAGAATTTATTTGAACTAGTTGTAACGGGAGAACAGATTAAAGAATGATTCACACTCTAAGGACCTTGCGCCAACAACCTAAAACAGGTCATCCCCATATGAGTTACCATGTAAGGCCTTCATTTAATTCACACTTACAAGCTTGTGTGTCGACCGTGCTGCTACTATGTATGCCCTGAATACTAATGATACAACATGACTAGCACACAGTAAGTATAAGTGTGAACCCATTTTAATATTGCAAAAAACAAAACAAAAAAAAAACCTCTCGGAACTCGGTTTTCATAGTTTCATGTCATACCTAATTGAGCTAAACTTGGTTTTTAAGGTGTTTAACCCTTTGAGTACCAACATTGCTCACAGTGATCCCATGTTTTTGAGCTCTTAGTTCAGTATTAAGTCAAAAGATAAGGTAGATTTTATTTCCACGGCATTCGCATATGTTCAGGTTACTTTTATTTTTATTTGCACTTAGAGTTTTGATATAGCGAACACAAAAATTATTTTATAACTTTTATCTTTGGCCTTGTTTGTAAACGTGGCTACTAAGAGGTAAGCTGTGATTCAAGACACAGAAATAATTGCTATATTTATTGATAGCTCAAGTGAGAGTGATCACTTTGTTAGTGATTATGAAAGCAGTGATTTTTAATTTATAAATAATGAAACTGAACAGGAATTATTTTCTAGTGAAAGGGAAAGATAGGAACCAGTAGGAGTGGCAGCTGACGTTGATAATGTGAGAGTGAATATGAATGATTCCTATAAGGATGAAATAAATCTAGAAGATCAGGATAATCCACCCCATCCCAACCTTTTCATATTTATGCAGAAGTATCAGGTTTTAAGTCCCCCCTACCTCCACTTCTGATTCAAGTCAATTATTCATTTTAGACTTTATTTTAGTATAAACCTGCTAAACTTGATTGCTACTATGCATAACCGAATTTTAGTGTAAAATCTAAAGTTAGCCTAGTTTTTTTGTAAATATTGTTATTAACTCAGTTTTTATGTCCTTTTCAATGATTATTCTATTTCAAGCTATTTAAATTTTCAAAGCTTAAAAATTAATGTTAAATAAAACAGTAAATTTTTGTTAATATCTTGGCTAGTGATTTTTTATTATATTAAAAAATTAAAAAAGTATGTGTATGATTATATAATCGGATTGGCATGTTAGCTAATTTATGTAAAAATTTGAGTGCAAGAAGTTCAAAGACTAATGAGTTGTTAAAATTTAAACTAAATCCTCTGTTTTTCAGCAAAATAGCACATTTTTTTGTCATTTCTCTTGGCACTCAAAGGGTTAATAGAAATATTACAAATTTGGAAAAGCTATATTTTTATCATTTTGAATTTATTGTCAAGGTGACACCTATAAGGAAGATCCATTTAGTATTATTTAGAACCCATCTCAGTGGCCATGTGTTCCAAGATGCTACTCTCGCAGTAGACTGGATTACCAAGGATGGGGAGATTGAGGTTTGAATTTCAGTCGGGTGTACTGAGGGTGGTTTCTCTTAAAAGGTTTTCTAATCCCTCCACATAAATTCAGGTAAACTTCCTATAAAATATAACCTTCCTCATCCTTGAAACCATTAGCGTAATTAGTACATATACAGATAGCCCAAATAGGTAGTAAGACGCGGTGGTCTAAAATAAATAGGTAAAAACGTTAAAGCTTCCACTGTTACAGTTGTCAAGGTCACACATGGAAGGAAGATCCCTTTGGGTGGGAGCATGTTCTAAGGCATTGCTCTTGTGTTGAATTAGATTGCTAATGATGAGATTGGGGGTTTGAATTTCCAAATGGTTTCTCTCTCCCCCTCCATGAAAATCTATCTTATTTATCCCTACCCCATTAGTGTAAATATGTGGGCAACCCAAACCGGTAGTAAGACACACTGTACCAAAAAACAACTGAAAGCTGAGACAAGTACAACAGTTTTGACGTCATCTGATTTGATTTAAATCATGATGTTGACACATTTGTAAACCGGAAGTTTCCAGAATAAAATATGGTTGATAATTATCTTGAAATTGTGTGATTAAACACTAAATAAATTGTGATAAACTCTTATCACTTATGATGTTTGGGTCAGCTCAGAGCCCTACTCAGATTTTTATTTTGGGGTAAGTCTTTCAGCCATGCTGAAGGACACATTACAGGAGATTGCAAGGATTTGTTTTACATTAAAGTTGTTAGGAATTTTAGGTTTTTTTCATTCATATGGATGTGAAACATGGTCTCTTACCTTACATGATAAAAACAAGGTGCTTAGGAAGATATTAGCTCCATCAAGGGATGAGGCTACTGGGGATTAGTGGAGTTTACATAATTATGAGCTACATGCCCTTTACAGGTACTTAGCACAAGCCATTGATAGGATACACAAGTCTCTTAGATTATGATGGTCAGGTCATGCAGCGCAAATGGTAGAATCTAGAACCGTGTTCAGGGTACTAGTTAACTGGCAAACTCTATGGGAAGAGACCGTTGGGAAGACTAGATGCAGATGGGATGAACATTAGAATGGATCTGAAAGAGACAGGGTGTAATGAGGTGGATTGGATAGAACTAGCTCAAGATAGGGATACGTGGCATATGTTTGTGTGGCGATAAACTTTCCTAATGCCATAGGGTAAGTAAGTATGACAAAGAGGACTGAATTTTAAGAAAGCACAGCAACATTTGTCTTGAGAAGAAAAAAAAAGTTTGATCATATCACGTACAAAACCTATCCCATTATTGAATGATCTATCTTTATTCTATACATATGTGTTGAGCTCAATAGCACACACCTGAAGGTTTAATTAGTTATTATTTTGGGAACATAAATTAATACTCCATAACAAAACTCACTTTATAATGGCCTATTTTCATTTTATAGCTAGTTGAAGAACCTGGCATTGCTTGGGATGATTGTTTGGTTTTTAACTATACCATCCCTAATTACAGTTTGTGAGAACTATTAAAAATTAATTTGAAATAATTTTATTCCAAAAAGGCCTTAAAATTTAAAATTGCTACAAATGTGGGTTTAAAAAAAAGTAATATTAATTTAGTTATGATAAATACTTTTGATTGGAGAAAACGGCATGTTTTTGAAATACAATATACACATTACATTTGAACTGTTTAGAGTTTGTTAATACAGTGAACTCTCATTTAAAACAGACACCTCTGAGTAGTAAATTCTTCCTAATGGCAGAAAAAGTGTAGGCTCTTACAGTGAAACAACTTTCCAATCACGGATGGACACTGCTAGACACACATATTTATGCATAAACATATTATCCAAACAGTGGACAAAATTTGGAAAACGCCAGTCCATATAAGTTACAGTGTTTTACTGTAGGAATGTCAAGTCATGTCATCAACTAGTGAAATCTGAGCAGTCCTGCCTTCCCCCTCTAGGAAAATCTTTTAAAATAGCCTACGTAATAATGACTACAGTACTTCAAGGTCGTACATCCCACCACTTCCTAGCCATCAGCGGGGGTTGTCCCAGCAGCTTGGTCTAATAATGTTCATGCGTAAATTCACAGTACAGAAGGTCTATTGTTCACATTTCATTTTATTTGCGTGTGGTTTTGTGTATTATGCTAGCTTTACTTTAAGCTACGCATAATTGCATTATTAGTTATAAATCCGCCATACAAAGCTGCACAGTACAGTAATTAGATTGTTTTACTTAACACTCACAGTAGGCTATATAGGTTCATACAGATTTGTTTTCAAACAGAGTATTATTTTCTAATAGTATATTAAAATTAATTTTCCAAATAACGTACATTTTTATTCCTGGGAGGTGTCCGCTATTAAATAATTTCACTGTTTTAGGTTGAACTTCTAACAAATCACTCAAATTAAGTACATTGATTACTTTTTTTTAATATATCAGGGTTGAAAAAACCCGGGCTAATTTTGTTGGGTTATATATATATATATATTTTTTTTTGTTGTAGTTTGAATAAATATATTATGTATTTAATCTAATTAAACCAATAACTCAAATATATTAATTATTCAGGATCCAGAAAAACATATTTTAATTTCAATATAGTTAAGAAAGGAGTAATAAGAGACATAATAAAGAAAACTATAATACAACAATGTAATTCTTGGCAACAATACTGTCTAAGCTAGCAGTTTGACAAAAAAAACTGTTATGTAGAAGGAATAAAAAGAGGTGGGAGGGGAGACCAGGCATCAAATTGCTGGCGAGCCAACTGCAGGATTTATTTGTTGCTTTCTTTACTTAGAGATAAAAAGTAAACCTTTTGTTATCGCATTTGATTTTTGACAAAGTATTATTTCTAGGGCCTAGCATTAATACACGCCGTTCGGCTGTTGCCCGACTCAGAGCTACCAACTTGACAGTTTCGCCAAGCTAGGATGTCTGCGACAGGGCTGATTTGTTTTTTGAGTACCGAGTCATTGTCATGACTCTTAACCTCGCGAATGAACTTATAACCTGATGAAATGGAACCAAAGCATTAATACAGTGTATGTACCTTAAAATTATATTATCCCAAGTGAAGTTAAATGTTCACGCCGATATTATATCGGTTGTGCTGCGACCTAGTTGTTGCACAATTAAGTAAGACACTAGTGACACCATGTAGTCGATTATAGAAGCATAGCTTACCGCTTTCTGACGAGAAAAGTAGACCGGCTCCGCTGTTTCCCTGCGGCTGTAGCTATTCTCTCGCGTCTGTGCAGAGTGAAATAAAAATAAATTTCAGTGTGCAGAGACGTGGTAACGTTGACGGAGGGAATTGCATCTCTCACGATTGAGAACGAGCAATTATACTCGGGATAATATATAAATCACGCGTTTTATCGGTTTTAAACTCTATTATTATTGACAGCTTCGGTCATCTATAAGAATATATTTGTATACAATTTGATGACATTGATCGTAATAAAATTATTATCATAGTGAAACTAACAGACTAATTAACTAGACATTTTATTTACTAGCTAAAATTTAAAAGAAGAAATTATGTACCTTCTAAGATGAAATCCGATGCCAAGGTCAACTTGATTTACAACAATGTGGTAAGAGGAAACATATTTTTGGATGAACTAATTAGCTTTGAGATAATTTGTGTCAACATTTGAATTAAGGTTTCCAGTCCAGATGCTACAGATTATCAACTACTGTAGATTATGCTTGAAGTATTTATTATTTATTTGACAGTGTATTAATTCTACTTTTAACTAATATCTCGTGATAATATTACATACCAATAACCCAATAAAGGTCAAATTATATAATTATATATTGTATATTTATCGCTTTCAAGCTATTATACAAAATAAAAAGTAGTAGACAAAATATTTATAGTATTTCATGTCAGAAATCTCTTTTCTCAATATATTATACTTGTGAATTTCCAAATATACTCAACAGCTTTTGTCAAACAAATATTTTTCAAAACGTTCCACAATATTTATATTCCGTACCCATTTTGTTGATAATTCATTCAATGCTGAAGAAGTGCCTGAGTTTACGTTTATTTCGCAAAGGAAGAGTAACAAATATAATGGAAACATGAGTTCAAATCACCATGGTTTCATCAGTTTTTTACTAAAACAATTTTATCCACACGTCATAAAGGACGTTAGTCAGTGACGAATATACTATTTAAGCTTTAACATTTCGTAAAAGGCAGATTATATATATATACGTATATAAGTTGTTTATATTGTTTGAATATATGATAACAAGGATACGCTTATTTTTATTAATGTGTTTTGGTAAATTCTACTCAATTTCAATAATCATATAATACTTTTAACATCAACAATGTAAATATCACGATTAAATAAAGGCGTATTTGAATACTTACAAGTTTTAAAGTATAATACCCGGAATAAAAGTGTGGCGCAATTTAACAACAAAACAAAATATTTTTATATTTGAGCAAATTAGTTCTTACAACTTCTGGTATCTTAATTTCAATACAACCTTGCATGTGAACGTCAAATTTAGGCCTACATTGTTATTTATTTACTTGAGGTATTTAACTTGCACTTTCTGAACCGACTTATCATAATCAGCACACGAGAATTACCAAATTTGCCGGGAAAGGTATTTTCACATAACGTACATGATTCTTTTACATGCCACAATCGATATGGGGCCAACGGTCTTATTTCCCTCCGAAGGAAGCTGTGTTACGGATTTTTATCAATCAAGAAAAATACATCGATCCCGGCTGGGTTTGAACCCACGAACATCAGGTCCTGAGACAAGCAATTTACTCCGATAGTACCGAGTTCGATAGATACACCAGTGTGTCCCTAACTGAAAAGTCAAAAATGTATAATTTTACATATAACATCAATTACTATCAGGGACACACTGAGGGGGTGTTTTGGTGACTCCTTTCCTTACCCCTAGAAATTACGATTCGTAATTTATTTTAATATTCATACTCAATATCAAGACTACGAACTTGTCATAAAATGCACATCAACACCTACACCCATATTTATTTTATTTTTAAAATTAGGTACTTCAAGAGATATTAATTTATTGTTTAAAATAATTCCTTGTCATCTCCTGCAGGGGGATATTGCCACGAGCCACCGTAGATAGAATAAACATCCTCCCTACCCCTTAACGACAATACCCCAAAGTAAATTTTTGGCTATGGTCCTCCTGCCAACTATCAAATAAGACTAAAGTATCCTAAGGCTAGTTTCGACATTCAACATCGCATACATCAGCCTAGCAAAGATTACACATACTCTACTATCAAATTATGATTGAGCTTATGGCCAACAAAGAATCTTTTCCTAAAAATGTTCAATCTTCTCTAAAAAGGTGAAAGCAACGAGGAAATCTGTCTTTATTGTTTATAAACTACATTTTATAGTTCTTGAAAAACATATTGAAATGTGGTAAGGAAACAATTTTTAAAAATATAATCATAGAGTTCAATGTGGAATATAGTTGAAATTTGGAATTTAATATAGGTCCATATCTTACTCTAGTTGATCTTTGGAATTTGTATTAAATTCCAAATTTCAACTATATTCCACATTAAATTCTATGATTATATTTACATTTTATAGGTTTTAGATCAGTACTTTCACTTAATGTTAAGTTTATATACAGTAGCCCCACGGCTTCTTTGGTGCTGACTGACAGCTTACAGCTCACTTCTGACAGTAAATATTTAGGTATATACATAAATTTTGATCGTCAGAAGTGACATCTGCTAAACACATGTTTTTGCATATCATATGGTTCAGCTTAGGGATACGTAATTTGGTCTGGTAACTTTTTAAAGCTGTCAGTCAGCACCAAAGAAGCCATGGGGCTACTGTACCAACAATGTGGGATGGGAGGAGACGCGATTTGAAGTAGGTATTTCTGCAGTTATAACGAAAATAGTTGTCGGTCTAATTAAGTAAAATATTGTTCCAATAGATACATTTAGCTTAATTTTCCCTACATGCCTATTCAACTTAACAGTTCTTGAATATTTATCAAGCGCCATTTGATGAGAAAGAGTTTGATTGAAATTAAAAAGTCTTGGTCAAATTCCACGATGCTCATGACAAATATTCAATAGCTTGAAATTACTGTACTTTTTTTTTTAGCATCGTGTTTTACTACCTGTTCGGGTCATACGCTCATATACCAATTACGCTAATGCATTAGGGATTAGGAAGGTTATATTTAGAGAAAGTGTACTCACATTTGCGTGGAGGGAGAGTGTAAAACCATTAAGGAAAACCGCCCTTAGTACACCCGACCGAGACTCGAGCCTCAATCTCCCCGTCATCGGCAGTCTATCTAGTCTACTGCGAGAGTGGTGCCTCAGACCATGCAGCCACCAAAGCGGGTTTGATATTACTGGTTGTAGAAAACTAAAATAAACCTATCTACTGAAGCGTTATTTTATTTGCGTATAGTCTGAAAAGTGCTAAATATATATTATAAACTGTACCTCTTTTTTTGCCTAAACGTTGTTTGTTATAAAACTACATAAACACTGACCTTAACTCGCTTCTTTCTATCCCCTTGAGTTAAGTAAATATTAGCTAAGCCTGTATTGACTTAACAACATGTGTTATTATTATTTATTTATTTATTTATTCACGCTCATTATTTCAAGTGTGGCTGTTGGTTGTTAAGTGGAATCCAAATTATTTATATTTCGTCTGAATTTTCATTCAACACGCAAAGAGTAAATTTTGATCAAGCCAGGAGCTGAACCAAGGTTTCTTCAAGATATTCGTTCAGTATCATAAGATAAACGTCTATCCATTATTCACAATATTCAAGATTAACGTTAATTTAAAAAAAAACATTATTATTACATGAACTATCGATATAGTGAGATTTTTCTGCATTTGGGCACTTTTTGATATTATTGACGAAACGGCTTCGAAAACTAACAAAACAAAACTGTAAATATAATATATCTTTTACCCCTATTTTATTTACCAAACATTGTATATATAGATCAAGACTAGGTGACTTTAAACAATCATGACCAATTGTTTGGAAAAGTGTTGAGGAAAAATGTGTTTTACATAACATTTTATATGAGATTGGGTGATCTGGCGGTCTAGGAGTAAGTTGTCAGACTTCTGTGCCGGTGGCCGGGGTTCAATCCTCGGTCCCGGCACAGATTTATCTGATTATCAAACCCTTTCCTTCACCTCTGACAAGACATCTTGTGAATGTGGGGAATGCCAGGCCTCCACCGTGGTTCGGATTCCACATTAAACTGTAGGTCCCCCATTTCATGTCACAATCAACCTACCATTACACATTAGCGTAAGTGCGTACAACCCGAACGGGTAGTAAGACCCAGTGCTAATAATAATAATAATAATAATAATATTATATGAGACTGTATTATTTTCATGCTTTCGGGGCTAAAACTGTTGCTATCAGGATGTCATCTCTATTGGAGTGAAAAGTACTTTTAATTTTCAATAAATTTAGTCCACGGTGAGGAGATAATTGTAATTGAATCAGCCAAGATAATCTACGATGTTTTTAAAAGATCTCCGAGAGTTTATTTGAAACAAAACAGCAAGTTTGACTTGAATTTCATTCTGATTTTGTTTATAAATTGTTTTTGAAATGCCAGACCTATGCCCACAAAAATTATTATTTGGTGAAATAAATAACTTTTATAGCAACTTTATTTATTATTATTATTATTTAGCAGAAGTTGTATCAGATTGATTTACGAGTATCCATACGTAAATGTTATTCATAATTTGTTTTATTATTATTATTATTATTATTATTTGATTTTTATTTTTTTATAGATTATTATTGAAATTTGGATAGTAGAATGGTTATCAGGATAGAAAGATATTGGGTAGCTAAACACAATTTTATTTAATGTAACATCTTCCGCTTTTAAACAAATTTTTTGCTGTCGAAAAATGCTTTTTTTATAAGAAAAATAGTTCAGATTTCTAAATCCAGCATTTTAGGGGTTTTAGTTGATATATTTATTGTTGGTTAAACATCTTTGTCAAATTTACTGATATTTTAAGGCTTAAGTATAAATACTTCAATAATTGTAATAATAATTGTTTATAAACCTGTGAAAATATTATGAAAGATAACAAATACGTTTATTTTATAACTAGAGACAGTTCCCCCCTGCCTAGAAAAGAGAGTAGTTTTCCAACAACAACAACAAACATATTCAAAATGGTTAAATTACTCAATTACTTCAATCCCACTTGCCATACTCCGTTATTTCCCCTAGTACTCAATTACTTGAATCCCACTCGCCATACTCCGTTATTTCTCCTAGTACTCAGTTACTTGAATCCCACTCGCCTTACTCCGTTATTTCTCCTAGTACTCAATTACTTTGAATCCCACTCGCCATACTCCGTTATTTCTCCTAGTGCTCAATCACTTGAATCCCACTCGCCATACTCCGTTATTTCTCCTAGTACTCAATTACTTCAATCCCACTCGTCATTGACAGTTATTGAAGTTCAATTCATTGATTCTAACTTGTCACACTCAATTATTGTCTTTCTATCTTGACCCACTCAACTAATGTCACTTTCAACTGTCGGGATTACTTGTTACACTAAACTATAAACGTAAACTTCAATATTAAACAATTCAATATTGCAAATACAAATATTACATGCATATGGACACAGTATAGTAATAATAAAATAAAAGTAGTTTTAGTTTTTAAATATTCTAGAAGTTTAATTTCTATACAATAACCTCATTTTTAATGTATATTAAGATTTTTTGTACCTGAATATTTTATATAATGTTAATAATAATAATAATAATAATAATAATAGCACCACGTCCTACTACCCATTCGGGTTATACGCTTTTTAAGTATTAATTACGCTAATGGATTAGGAATTGGGATGGTTGAAATAGAGGAAGAGAACCCGCATTTGCGTGGAGGGAGCGTGGAAACCCATTTAGGAAAAACCACCCCCAGTTCACCCGACCGAGATTCGAACCTCGATCTCCCCGTCCTCAGCAGTCGAGCTAAACACGACAAGCGCTTTAGCCAACTACGCCACCGAGGCAGGTTATATAATGTTGAAGTACAAATTGTTATTATTCTGAAATAATTTATTTTTTCAATTTCATTTCTATTCAGCTATTTTATTATTACCTAGTGACTGATGATTGCCAATATTAAACTGAGATGTCTATATTAATCCACGAACTTTCTTGTTTTAACTGTGCTGATTGGCCTTGTTGTCTTCAAGACTTCCTCCATGATATAAGGGTAGGTTTTAAAAATAGATGTGTCATTTTAAGCTACTTACAGTGTTTACAAGGGGGAGAGAGATAGTATTATGATATATTGTCAGTCACGGGTTTACAGTTTTTTTTAACGTATGGCCTATTTTACCGTGAGAGATGCTGTATCAAGTTCGGTCCCCTTGTATGTTGACGTTTTAGCCGCTCTGTGGGTATATATTGGGGATTGTCTACACATCATACCCACCACGAACTGATGTGATGTGATGATAGTGATCATGAAGGTGTGGGGCCAGTGAGAATCTTAAACCTAGCATGAATCATAGCAGGCCCAACTCGACTCCCGGCTCGCGCGAGGTATGAAAGTTAAAAGGAAAAGAAAAGATCTAGGGTATTCTAGAAATGTGTGCAGTGCATTCGTATTTGATCGAATACAGACATTTTCTGTGGTGAGGATGGGGGGGACAAAGCGATAAAGTTTCTTGTTAATAACTACAGTACGTCCCTATAAGGACAAAATAAAGATTTCGTGTACATGGTTGATCTGTGAAGCTATTCTAAAATGGTCAAAAACGGCATTTTTTTGTGCAGTTTTTATCAAAATATTATTTAACATTTCAACAATTGTAACCTACCTCTTTCATCGTCCCACATAAATAACAAACAGATGTAGAGACAAGAGAGTTATAAATTTGATTAAAAACAATCAAGATACACCTCAATGAGGAAGTGGAACACACAAGCGTTAGGCTCCGAGTAAGTAAACAAGCCAAATGGGCTGGCAGGCGCATAGGTAACCACCAAGGGCAGAAGGGCATGTAAACCGGTCTAGGACAACTGGGCGCTAAAATAAAACTAATTTATTTATTAACTTATGCAATTTTTTAGAATAAAAAATGCACCATTTTTTCATATTTTTTCAATTAAAATTAAAAAGTGATGGATAAAAACTAAAAATGAACTTTTTTTAATTAATCATATTTTTCAGCGCAACATCATATCATTTTCTTGGAGTATTTAAAAAAATAATCTTAGTAGAGGAAACTTAATTAATTTATATTATAAATTAGTCTATTTGATATAGTAACATTTCTAAAAAAAACTCCCCAAAAAATGAAAAATAAGAATTGTGCGCAAAATAAACCACTAAAGAGGAATAATAAGTAGCATTTATGTGCATCCCTATGTAAAAATTAAAATAATATCGCCGATATTATAATACCTTCAAGCTATGACTTATTTCTGGTGCAGGTGCGACGAGATTTGGTTTGTTTATTCTTAGAAATCCCCCCCCCCCCCATTATTATTACTTTTCTCTTATCCAGTTCATAGATATGCGGTGCAGGTGTTACGAGCTTTTATTTGCGTATTCTTAGAATTCGCCCACTCGACCCATTACCATTACTTTTTGCTTCTTGACTTCATTAGGTTTCGTCAACCAGAGTGGTTTGGACGAAATGGAACAAAAAATCGTGTCACAATCGTACTAACAATCATGCTGAAGCTGCACATCGCAGGCTAGGAACTGAGCTGGGCATGCAACATCCCACAATATGGAAATTTATTGATGCTCTACGTAAAGTAAAAGCTGCAAGAGATATCTACTATGAACATCTTGTAGCTGGACATGAGCCTACGCCGAAAAAAAGAAAGTATCGAGAAGTCGATGCTAGAATTTTAAGACTAGTTAGGGACTATAATAATAGAGACATTATTTCGTTTTTACGTGGTGTTGCGCATAATATTGCAATGCATTAAAAAAGTGAATTTTAAAAAGAAAAAAGTGCAAAAAAGTGATTTTTTTAAAAGAAAAAAATGGGGTGTTTTTTTGTTTTTACTCATCACTTTTTAAAAAAGGAAAAAAGTGGGGTTACTTTTGGCGCCCAGCTGTCCCGGCGCCCAGCTGTCCCGGCGCCCAGTTGGCCGCGCCCAGTTGTCCGGATTCGCATGTAAACAGCAACAATAGGTGCCAACTAATCCAAGCGCCAAAAATGGCGTCATCAGAAAACAACGATATTACACTAAGAATTGACCTCCATGTTAATATTAATTACACCTCTCATAACCAAAGGTTAAGACCCAAGAACGGGCTTGTGCTCTAGCATTAGTTCTAAGGTGAGAATAGGATCACAAGTTGTCGTCATCTGAAAAGCCTAAACATCGGTATGAAAACTTTAATTATTTATATATAAACCTCAAAATACCTAACAATAATAAACAATCTGAATATCTAATAACAAGTAGAATGTCTACCAGAGAAATATTAACTTGGTGGCGCGTGGACCCTTCTTTAACTAACATAAGATATAAGTGATATAACGATATTAAACTATATCAAATTTAATAACAAACAAAATGTCCACATCAGAAATATTATACATGCCGGTTCGCGGTCCCACATTTAACTAACATCTAAACGTAAATTGCCCACCAATAATAAACTATCCCAATCCTTTTTAACATCAAATAGATCACGACAACAGAAAATAATAAAGAACATTTTGTTACTGTCTCTCTACTAGTTTTATTTATTATTATTATTATTTAGCACCGCGTCTTACTACCCGTTCGGGTTATACGCTCTCTACTAGTTAGAGCAGGCCATGAAACTTTCCGTGAAGCTGATATAATAAATTTAAGATAAAGACAATCAGGTCAAAAGGTCTTCCCAAAACACCCAAGGAACGAGCACAGCTACGGGCTGGTCGCCCATGGTATCCAAATATGCCATAGCCTTAAAGGCAGAAAACCGTAAAAGAAATAATAATAAAAAATATATGTAAGTCCTGAATAGTAGATTTAGAATTATAAAGATTTAGCGCCAAAGAGAATTTTGAGAAACATGTCGAGCCTACTTAATAGTCAGGCCTCTCGCCTCGAAAAGCCCAGAGTGTAATGCGTGATTACATTCTGGACTCCAACCGTTATATTATATCCTAAGCAAATCATGTGTTCTCGGGGCGCGGAGAGCAGCGGGAAGGAACGGGGTAAGGGTTCCAGAACAGTCTCCACTTGTCCACACGCATTTAAGTCTACACACCATCACAGTTCATAGAAGTTCCGAATGCGCGCGCTGAGCTCACGCGCGACGCTGCTCATTTATTTAGGAGAGTAGTTCAACCAACACGGCTGGCAGCGAACTTCGGACTTCGAACTAGTTCAACGCTGGCAGTGCTGCGGTGTGTATATGTCGGATTGTAGTCGTGCCGGAATGAGTAAAATGGGGCTAACTTGGTGAGTTATACAACTTATCCGAATTTATGTTGAAACAAGGTTACACAATGTTCAGTATTAGGGACTTCTATGAACTCTTTATCTCCATTAATATTTAGTCAGAAATGATCCACGTGCTATAGTGTTCGTGTAAAGTTACGATTTCGAGCCGACTGTATCACAGAGTTGATTGTCATGTGATGCGCGCCTAGCTTATCAGACCATGGCGACCATAGAAACAGTTCCCCTTTCGGGAAAAATACTTATGGTACCACTGGGAATCGAACCCGGGATCTATAGATCACTAACCAGAGGCACTGACCACTAGATCAAGAGGCCGCTCTAGATTCTTAATGATGCATCATTTCAATTGAACTTATCAATTATGTGAACTTCCAAGGAGTCAATCATTTAACCTATGTTTACATTATGGTATATTCTGATTTTGGTAGCTACTCATTTACAAAAACAATGATTATAGTATAGTCAGTCATACATCAAGTCATGTTATCTGCATCCATAACTTTTGATAGATTTTACCAATCACTATAAAATAACACAAATAATATAGTAAAATGTTATCAATGTTGGCCGCAAAGATCTAATTATGTTGCTCTAAGCTGTTCTTCCAAACAAAATTGGTGTATAGTTAAGATCTGATGAAACAATTACGTGCCATAATATTGAACTAAATTAATTAATTGATCTATTACTTATCTTACTATCATGTTTATATGATAAAACAAATAATAGTATTGTCAGAGGTTATGATTGGTTGACTACCTAAAATTAATGAGTTCGTTACACATTTTATCTATATTGATTTTTTGTTTTGTTTAGCTTTCTCGGTTTCACATGATTTGATCCGATATAATGGCGGGGAAATTTGTGTGTTTAAGAGGGGGAGGGTGCAAGTAGAAAAAAAAAGCTTCTTTTGAAAGGTTTGGTTACTTAATCCAAAGGGGGGGGGGGGGTCGGGGAGGGTTTCCAAAAAA
>CABFVX010001615.1:26681-113385 GCA_902151425.1 Timema shepardi | reverse complement strand
TTACCCCGTGTTGTTCACTCAGCCTGAACATAACGCCGCCACCCCACGGACTGAAAACTTTCCGGCACCCCTGGACTGGCATGTAGGCAGTGAGATACTTGTGGCTGTCCCGCTGACAGTATACATGCATACCAGTGCTTCCACCGCTATCAGTCTAACAAGCGGGACAGCGAGTGTCCTTGAAGGCACGAGACGCCTCCTCGTCCCAGGCGTCTCGTCCTCTCGTGGCGTCACGGCGACTGTCATTTATTCAGATAAATGACGCTTATTAGGCGCGCCTGTCACCAGAGAGAGAGAGGGAGAGAGAGAGAAAGAGATGGGCTTGGCACTATAGTATGTTTCGAGAAGAAAATGTCATAGACTTATTCTTTGTGTACTGCGTATTACTACCCGCCCGGGATATTTCAATCTTTACTCTAATGAGATGAGGCAGGGAGAATTTTTGTGGTGGGAAAACATTTAGAGAAAACCACCCTTAGTACAACTGGTAGGGGCTCAATCTCTTTTAGTTGGGTTCGCCAATGACGTTGAGATCAGTTTTCGAATCCAAGTTGGGTGTACTTAAATGGTTTATCACATTCCCCTCCATATAAATACAGGTAAATTCCGTCGGTGCCAATTACAAATTTATGTTTATTGATGTTGGTTCTTATGGGAAGGAAGGGCACAGTGGAATTTTTGAAAAGTCTAACACTGGAAGAAAAGTCAGAATTGGGGATATGTCTCCCCTAATTATTCTTGGTGAGAATTAAACTTGTCATTTCAACTTAACTCAACGTTATAGCTAACTTTTCATCAGTGGTGATTGGCTACTGAACTCTATTGTAAGAATTACTTTTGATATAATCTATTATCAAATCAAGGATGAAGTTAAACTGAGAAATGTTCACTCTGAAAAATTCTCTAAACATTTTCGTTTTGCAACAAGTTTCGAATAATTAGTGTTGTGAAATATCCCTCTTCACATAAGCATTTCCCTCATCTGAACACAATTGTAATATTTCGTCATCCTTAGCGTATTCTAGCAGCAAATGAAGTGTACCACCCCCTTCTCCTCTACTGGACAAGGGCAGGTGAACACGTACAACAAGGTAAAGAGGGCAAGAAAAAACAGGAAATGATTTAATTGCAGAAGAGCGTTAGGACCACATATTTGTTGATAGGCCTATACTTGGACCTATTCAAAAATCTGTCGCCATGAACTCTTCTCAATCACCATCCACTATTATACCAAATACTCAAAAGGAATGGACGAGAGTCCTTTTTTTTGATTATCAGCCAAAATTCCTTTGAACTTGTCGATGTAAATTAAAGATTGCGAGTCTAATAAATAAATATTTATTTGAGAAAAGATTAACAATAATTATATATGTATATATGTGAATATATGTATACAAGTAACAAAAGATAGTTAGAAGAGAATTACATAAAATAAAAGAAAAAAAAGGGTTATGCCCATAACTATACTGAGGCGCTGTATCCATAGCAACCTTGTCCAACAATTACATTTACAATGTAGCTTTACAAAAATAAAGAAAGAGGTAAAGGGGTTATGCCCATAACTATACTGAAGCGCTGTAGCCATAGCAACCTTATCCTAACAATTACATTTTACAAAGGAAAGTTACGTAAGCTTCATAGTTACAAAACATTGGCGTATTACTTAAATGGCAGCCCAAAAAAGAAAGTAAAATATTTATATTATTCTTAACCCAAAGTAATCCAGGCATTCGCCTTGTAAAGGTAAGTTAAAAAAATATACAAAAGGTCCCTCATAGTTTCAATCTCGGGACAACAAGCCGGAAGGGCAAAACCCTGGCAATATATTTAACAAATTATAAATAGCATTACGTCATATTAATCTACGTACTTAGCCATTCTTGCAATATTACAGAAAATGACAGATGAAAGTCGAAAGGAAATTTAGAATGTACTGGCCAAAAAGAGAATTTAGACCTAACCTATAGTATATTAAAATATTCTTTGACTATTTTCCAAACAGTAAATTTTGAGTAGTACGGCCGAAATATGAATTTATACCTTTGGGAATAATCCCATCCCGTGATGTGTGTCCAAGACACGGACAAACCAAGAAGTGCCGCTTAAGGCAAATGACATCAGATTATAAGCAATTTTTCTCTGAGAGGAGGGGAACATAGGGGAAGCCAAAAGAACATAGTAGAACATTCACATGAAACAGCGGGATTGGTGGTAAAGAACAAATAGGACATTGGAGAGACGTCTGGAACATCACGTGATCGCTATCTGACCACTTCCCATGGGGCAACGCGAGTACGCCAAGCTCACCACGCCACACCTCCATAGTCTATTAGTTACGTTTCTTCACTCGGGCTGAGAACAAAGTACGCGGGCCGGGATGTTTTGTTGATGAGACTTCACACACGGAGGCCGAGAAACGGGGCAGTTTTGGTAAGTCTTGTTATGTCCATTCTTCGTAGTTGTAGACTAGGTGTTATTTAACTCATATTTGTTCCTTGCTTGTAACGTTGCTTTCAAGCAACGTTACAGAAGTAACAAATCATCGTTTTCCCTCATTGTGATGAAACAGTACTACATTCAGAGATCAATGATTGCACGCGACTGAAGCATGAAAGAAAGCAGCACTGGCGGCTTGGGTCGCGTGTGGCGATCTCAGTGCGGCGGCAGCATGCGTCAGTCGTCCCGAAGGAAACATACCTTTCAAGCATAATTTTAACATCTATGCTTTATTTAGGGGTATTGAAAGCACACATTTTGAACCAAATAATATCAGCATAGGACTCCCAAACTAATTAAACGCTTTAACAACCCGCTTCAGTGGCCGAATGATCTAACGAGTCAGTCTCACAATATACTAAAATACCGTTGATACGAGGAGATCAGGGTTCGAATCGGATGAACTGGTATTGTTTTGTTCCTAAATGATTTTACACTATACTTCCACGCAAATGTGAATACGCTTCCTCAAAATGCTACCTATATCTAATTTCTTAACCCTCCTATTCAAATGTTGAAAAACCAGGCTAACAAATTTCATTTAAATCTGTCTTTTCGATTTTTCCGAAAATAAAACTTACATGTCTAGGTTATATTCTTCACATAGTGCGAAACCAAGTACGGTTTATTTGTGGTTCACTATAAAAGCTGTCCCAAGCCTTTAGAGTCAGATTGACTGACCTCTTGGTCTAGTGGTTAGCAACCCTGGCTACTGATCAACAAGTACCGTGTTCGATTCCCGTCATTAACATAGATATTTTTTCCGAAAGGGGTAGTGTTCCTATGGTCACCTTGATCTGGCTAATTAGGTAAGTTTTAAGATTTCCACTGACTCTACACCTTCATAATCCCTATCATCACATCATCTCATTGTAATTATAAATTGTAGACAACCCCCAAGGTTTTCCCTGAGCAACGTTCTGTTCGCTCAGAGTGGCTAAAAGTCTTACTACACGGCGACCGAAGACGATCAAATATGTGATATGCTAATATTTTTAAAATTTTTGTCCTGGTAAGCAAGCGCCTTTCCTTCACGCAAATGGGGTTACACTTCCTATAGATTATATATTTCTTATGATTACTGCAATAGGGTAAATATGTGGCTAGCCCTCACGGCTAGGAAAATACGAAGCATAAATAGGTAAAATAAATAACTTTTTTTGTTAATGCCATAACTGAAAAATATGTCACGCTCCCTCTTGGTACGTTTCGCGAAACCTTTCTATCTCTCCCCTTCTCTTTTTTTTCGTAAATACCTGAGACAACCTGTCCACATTTTATAAATACAAGTTCGCTCGCAGAGACACTTATCAAACGAAGCTAGTTTCCTCGAGGGACATAAAAAAAAGTGCCTCCAAATCCTCTCTGAGTGGCCGACGAGCCGGGCTTCACCCCCTAGAGTAAATACCCGAGCTTAGAGTGGGTAGGGGTTTCTCAAGTTACGCTTCTTTTTTTTAAGAAAATATTTAATTTTCTATATGACATTTGCTGAAACTTATACTAGTAATCTGCACTACCAACGAAGGCTATAGGGGGATCTTTGTGCAAACGCTGTACGGTAAAACCATGATAGGTTTAACTAACAGACGGAGGTATTGGAAGTATTTATAAAAGGGTAAAGTAAAAGTAGTAAAAGTACTATCTTTCACCCTTAATAAAACACTATTAAAGGCAAATGAAACAATCATTCTAAAGAAAACACCTAGAATCAGGTTTCACCAGAAAACATTCAATCTCACCTCATTCCCTTCCAATTAGAGAATGGGATGGTATATTTTAAGGCCGCTTTGTAAATAATTTTAATATCATACTGATATATTTTTATAGTTTTAAAAATCAATCTCAAATTGATGATCATCCTTTTTTCACCGTGTTTTAGTACCCGTTCGGGTTATAAATTTACATTCATTACGTTAATGCATTAGGTATAATGAAGGTAAAACTTTAGAGAATGCAAATGAATTTGCGTGGAAGGAGAGTGGTAAACCATTTGGTTGAAAATACCCTCAGCACATCTGACCGAGATTCAAAGCCCGATCTCCCCTTCACCAGCAATCCAATCTGACACGAGAATGACGCATAAGACAGTGCAACTACCTATATGGTTTTTATTTTGCATCCCCCCCCCCCTCATTTTACTAACTATTCGGGTTATACGCTTATGTATTAATCACAATGTGCTAGGGATTAGGAGAGTTTAATTTAGAAGAAGTTTGTCCGAATTTGCGTGGAGGGAGAATGGGAAACCATTTCGGAAAAACCACCCTAAGTACACTCGACCGGGATCGAACCCTGATCTTCCCATCTTTAGCAGTCTAGTCTGTTGCAAGAGTAACGCCTTAGACCATGCGGCCACTGAAGTGGGTGATACGAGTTAGTTGTTAATAAATTTTATTTGAAAATGAAACAATTTTGATGAAGAGTGCTCTTAAGAGCCCGTTTTACACCACGGATAACATGAACTTAAATAAACTTGTAATAAAGCTTGAATCAGGCGTCTCATCGTGGTACGGTTTTCTGAATTCTACTTTAAAAAAAACGTGGAATGGTAACCGGCAAAACTACTCTGCATATTTTAAAAAAATACAACAAAACAGAAAACTAATTTCTTAAAAGAAAAATATACTATTAAACTTATACCAATTTCGGTGCTATCGAATAAAGAAAAGAGAAAACCACACTTTAAATAGTTTTATGGCTTTAGCGTGATAGTGTATCTAATTTCCCGGTTAATCGAATTCATAATTTCCTGGTTAATCAGACTTGTGTTGGGCACTTGAGTTTTTAAGTTGTACTAGTCTCTAGCCAGGGTCGTCACAAGATAGGACTAGTTATAACACCTCGTGTTATGGGTAAACTGGATGTTGGGAGGGTGTTGAAATATCGGCGGTGTAATTAGCGTGTCCACAGCATATTTCTCACTAGGATACTACACGGCCGCCATCAAAACAAGGAGCAGTTACACGAGGCGGTGGTCTCCATAGCAACATTTTAATGTGGGTTGAAGCTTTGGCTACATACGGTAGGATTCTGTTAGGAAGAATCGTTTAGAAAATACAAAAGAGTTTTTTTGTATCAACATTGAAAACATTTTACAGTATTATTAGTGTTATTTTATAGGTAATTATCTATCAAAAGTGATAGCTACCGATACAATTACCTGATGTATGAATAATGTGAAAGTATCTCTAGTATCTTTTCTAGCTGTCAGGGTTCTTTCAGCGCAACGTCATATATTTTCGACCCTTATCGATGAGAACGCTAACACAGGAGTCAGTTTTGTCTCTGGTTTGATTTACCGGTAACTGAGAGAATCACGAACCAGGTTGGGCTTTCCTTGAATTGTTTTTCACCCTACCTCCGTCTAAATGTGGATAATATTGCTCTTTAGTTTACCTTCCTCATCTCTACCCCATTAGTGCAAATTTGCTGATGTGCTGAACGGTGAGTAAGGCGCAGTGTGTAACACATGTAGTTGTTTAGTTGTTTTTAGTGTATTTAGAAAGTGCATTTTAAATAACCAATGTAAAACCAAGGCTATGATATAGATATATATATATATATATACATATATATAAAACACCGCATCTTACTACCTATTCAGATTGTACTCATATGTAAGCCTACTAATTATATTAATGTATTACTGATGGGGGAGGTTGAAATTTAAAGGGGGTGTACGCACATTCGCGTAGGGAGAGTGGAAAACCATTTAAGTAAAAAAAAAAACACTCTCAGTAAACCTAAAAGAGACTCGAACCCCAATCTCCCCATCATCAGCAGTGCACCACCTGGAAAACCTGGAAAACAGGGAATTGTCAAGGAATTTGCTTGGTCAGGGAAAAGTCATGGAAAAGTCAGGAAATTTTATTAAATTTTATGGAAATTTTACATTTTGTTTATAAAAAGCCTCATATTTTGATTCACAATAGTCAAAATAACACTTTTCTTCTAGTTAATACCTACCTAGAATCACTTTCACACCATTGTCCATGTTGAACAGACTTATATCACTTCTCAAGGTCAACAAGTAAGTTTTGTGTCTTTCCACCTTTCTGAAAAAGTTGAGTCATGGCTATTCACTGCGCAAAATTTGACTAGGACTACATTTTAAGTAGAAAGAACTAAGAAAGTCTCTGTCTTACAACTATTTTAAATCGTTCTTGCTTTAGGCGTTCTTTTAATGGCTCCATACAACTTTACTGAAATATATTTTTAACTTAAAATAGTCCATTTCCCCAGAGACAGAAATCATGTAATCCCTTTATTGAGTGACACAATTTCCGAATGTGTATGTATCTAGAACAAAAAACCACTATTAAGTCTATGATCTTAAAAAAATATTTTCGTAATATACTTAATATCGATAAATAGTGGTCTGGGAAAAAGTAAATTGGGTCTGGAAAACCTGAAAAAGTCAAGGAATTTAAAAATATAGTTTGGCTGGACACCCTGGGTCCAGTGCACTCTATAGTGAGAGTGATGCCTTAGACCATTCGACTACCGTGAGGGGTGATATCCTATTATTAAGGAGGAAATAGTAGTTATATAAAACGACACTCTGACCCAATTTGTAGTCTGGCAATGAAACGTTTAGAGCTTTCAACGAGTCGCCGCTATTAAGAGGCCACCATAGAGTCTGTAAAAAGCCGAGGTCTCCAATTTTACAGCCGTTATCAAATAAAACCTTATGGACATGGGTGAGAGGAGAGGTAAGGTAATAACAAAAGAACGAGCTGCGTTTTATTTTCGAGCCAAAATAAAATTATATTTGTTGATGGAACCAACACTCTATTCTTATCCTCTTTGCACTCACTTCGCAGCAGGGACGGCAATTAAATAACACAAATACAGTTTTATTGTGTATTGAAAATAACATTTTAATGTTTTACTGCTCAAATGAACTAATTCCATTTTTTTTAAATTCTAACCAATATGTGAAAATGGGATTCTTAACTCAAATTATTTTTTGTCTTTTGAGGACAGGCTATCACAGATGAATTTTGTTTACGAATTTTTTTTTTAGCATTGCACCTTACTACCCGTTTGGGGTACATGCTTATGTAATAATGTGTAATTATTAAGCTTATTTGTTAAAAACGAGTAAGGTTAAATTTATGGCCAGTGTTCCTGTATTTGCGTGGAGAGAGAGCGAAAAACTATTTAGGAGCACCCCCGGCCCGCATTAAAACCGACCAGGGTCGAAATCAGATCTCCTTGTCATTGGCAGTCTAGTCTATAACGAGAGTGACGCCTTAGACCATGCGGCCACTGAGGTAGTTTTTTCAAATTTAATTTTATTGAAGTTTAATACGAGATATATTTTAAACAGACTATACACATACTAATAATTATAAAATTACATTAAAAAATATTATTCAAGTTAAAAAAAAATAGCTCACACCAATGGGCACGCTGACAAAGTGTAAATTTCGTCTAGTCTGGTTTTCCTATGGAAGTGAGAACGGTATTCGAATCTTGGCTGGGTTATTGAGATGTTTTTTATAAGTTTCCCACTCTAACTCTAGGCAAATTCTGATACATTCCATCTAATTTCTACATTTATAGCACTTGGCCTATGAGTATAAATATAGGAATATTACGGATAGATAGTAGGCTGAGAAGTACGGGGAGAAAAAGTTTGAAACATAATAATAGGTAATCATATATTAAAGGGATCAAATAAATAGCTGTGTAACTCATTACTTTGTTTGTTTACTTTATTATTTACAGAAAGTATTGTCATGGTTTATTGGATTTTATTCAAACTTGGGGACTGTATTTGGTCGAAATGAAATCTTGATTTTGATTATGGCTCCAAAACTAAGGGTAGCTTATTGAGTGATGAATATTTTTGGGTAATTTTATTTTAACTGTTGTTTTCTTGGTTTCATACTCAACTCATTGACAACACTGTTAGAAACATTTCTTGCCAGGTCAATTTGAAACATTTATTTGAACAAATTACGAGAATGGCATGTTCGTGAGCTAGTGGGCCCCTTGATACGCCGGAGTTATTCATAAGATTCTAACCATTGCGTCTCAAAGACGCCGTACCCTCTTGAGGGCTCTTAAACCCCGAAGTACTACTCCGAACAAAGCGGCTTCATTCAGGTTCGTTGGGCCGGGGGTATTAGCGGATGCTCTCTTTGACGCAACCTTTGACATCTCGCGGTAGAGTAACTTTAGTAACAAGACATGCCCTTAGTGGGAACCTTCAAGAGATTGTAGTTTAATGTTTTGACGCAGCTAGCTACAGCAGCTGTCTCCACTCAATGAACTACTGGATTATGTTTCATAGTTCTCACAATATCAAAAATAAATGGTACGGTGCACCGTTTTATATTCTAACAGAGACAATTACTAAGCACTCGCAAGATTTGTGAGACGAAATAATAAAATTTGTTGCTGGGACACTCCACCAAAGAGCCTAAATGAAATAATATATACACTGTTACAGAAACATTGAGAAAAGAGGAACATATCTGTCCACCAAAGCAATTTTTTTTGTAGCTTAGAAACAATTGGTTTTATAAAAATATATTTCAAATAAAAGATTTTTATTTTTAATAGTACTACAACTTTACGATGATAAATTATTTTATTTCTCAAATATTTGCGGCGATATGATCAACATTGGAAATTTCAGCTTATTTAACGTGACCTAGAAATAATATTTATGGTAAAATTAGAGCTGTCATTTTGTTTGTAGTATTAATCAGTGCTTGAATAGAAAAAAAGCTAATCAAAATCGTTAGAACGAGTTTTGAGAAAATAAATTTTTTCTCTTTTTTCTCCTCAGTAAACTATTTTTAATTTTAGGATATAACTCTGAAAATTCCTCGTGAGAACCTTATCAAAACCCTAGATGCCACGTTTGATCTCGATCGGTAAAATAGTTTCTACTCTAGGCCGAGATAAAAACAGATAGATGGACAGACAATAAAGACGGCATCACGAAATCCACATTTCGGTTTTAGGGATCATGAAACGTCAACATTTATTAAAATCTTGAGTTCTATAAAAAAAAAATTACAATAACAATACTTTTATAGACGAAGGGTCAAAAGAAAGTAAAAATGGACACAGCTTATTTTAAATACAAATTATTTATTTCTTAACTTTTTTTTACATGGCTTCCAGCTATCCTCGCATTTACATTAATTGAGTAGGGATAATGACAGTAAAATTTAGAGGAAATATACCCGCAATCACTTGGGTGGAGAGTGGTAAACAATTTATAAAAAAAATATTATATGGGACTTATCCAGCAGTGAATTGAATCTCAACCAGGCAAACCAGCCCGCATGACCACCAATTTGGGTTGAATGTAATTCATATTATATATATATATACATAATTATTCCTGAGTTATCTTATTTTGTCTTTATTGATAATTTTCCACATGTTTCAAACTTTTTCATTGTCTTGATAATAATATACAGATTTACGTTTATAAACGACCCTGATCGGCAAATTGTAATATATATAAACGTAAATCTGTATCAGTTCACGGCTTAAACTAATCTAACCTACTCTTTTGAAAAAATATATAGCTTTAGTAAGGAACACCTTAGATAAGTCAATCAAGAAAAATAAATTTCAACTTTAAATATAATTGAGAATAAGGAAATTTGAGTGGTGTACGATATACAGTATAGAATGCAAAAAACATATAATATGGCTATTATTATAAGACACTTGAATAAAAATAGATTATTATCAAGACAATGAAAAAGTTTGAAACATGTGGAAAATTATCAATAAAGACAAAATAAGATAACTCAGGAATAATTATTTATTTTAGCACCACGTTTTACTACCTGTTCAGGCTAGTTATACGCATATGTGCTAATTACGCTAATGAGTTAGGGATGGCGAAGGTTGATTTTAAAGAAAGTGTACCCGTATTTACGTGGAAGGAGAGGGGACAATCATTTAGGAAAAAGCACCCTCAGTACACACGACTGGGATTAGAACCTCGATCCCTTCGTCATTGGCAGTCTAGAGTGATGTCTTAGACTATGTGGTCACCAGAAGCAGGTTATGTATTGTTAAATAACACATTTTAAAACAAGTTAGATGATATATATATATATATATATATATATAGACCCTGTAATCGACCAAGAACCCTCTAGCTATTTCTTATAGCTAGAGGGTTCTTGGTCGATTACAGGGTCTATATATATATATATATATAGACCCTGTAATCGACCAAGAACCCTCTAGCTATTTCTAGCTCCTAGAACAGTGGTAAAGGTATAATGCAGGCAAATTTAACTACAGATACTACCCAGAAAGAGCTATTTATCGGTCCCATTAAACTAGAGAGCTGAATGAAACCAGGCTAATCGAGGTATATTTTCATATTAAAATAATTTAAAGCTCATTAATGAGTTACCAAGATTCAAAAAGTAGCATAAACATAACACATATCTAATGTGTTAGAAAAGCGATAAAAACACCATCATTCTTTATTAAAAGGGGTGTATTAGATGCAGACTTCCCTCAGCTTTATGCTGATACTCGGCGAAGATACGCAGTGGGCGAACACAAAATGTTAAGTCTTTTCTATTATATAGTATGTTATATATCTAGGCTGCTCAAAACGTACCCAGTCCAAAAGTAACAGGAGAACAGAGCGCTCGTTATAAGGAGTAATAATAGTTAATTATTCAGGAGCGCCTCTACGAAACTAAGATAAACGAAGAGCGCAGTAACGGGGAAGAACCTTTAGCGATCTTCACAGTCCTAGTTGGAAAGTAAAACATTCATGAGATAATATGAAATCCGCGACGGTGGAGCACGCGTCTAAAGACGCCGTGCTCTTCTTATTTGGTTTGTTGGTGAAGTAAATTTGGAATACGAATCCCTGTCTGGTGAAATAGTTGTTTCCCCCCTGAATTAGATGTTTTCTGCTAGTGAGACCCGGCTAAAAGATATTTTAAAAATTGAGATGTTGTGCGTGATGCATATTTTTACACTTGAATGCATAAGTGAAAGGTTTGAAAATATAATTTGTTGGATGTCAACTAATATTGTGTGAACAACTCAATATCATGGCCTGCTATTAGTAAAACAAGGAACTATGATGGAAACTTGTGTCCAAATTGGTCCAGGTTGTAGTGTGGATGATCGTATTAAACTGTCATTTGGCATATGTTAATAAGATGAGAATCTGGAGGCAGTGGTTGAGTTTTACATCAACGTCCAACATTTCCTTAGAAATAGTTTTTTCAACTACTCAATGAACCGTAGAACGTGCGGAGTTTAAGTAGACAAGCGCAGAGAAATCCATGTCATACAGTTGGGGTACAGGACTGGATAACTTATCCTGTACATCAAATGAAAAGAGTGTCGTCCTATAAACTATGCCATGGAATAAAAGTCATTTGGGGCTGAAATCCATGAAAGATAGCCATAACTAAGAACAGGATTACTGAATAATCTGTATGTATTTATTAAAATCCATGGAAATAGACTCCCGTATTAACGCTGGTCAACTCTATTACACTGAATATCGTTTTCCGCATATAAATATTTGATATAGAATATGATCATATTCAACAGCGTGATTAGAAATTGATACCCCAAAATGACCCGTGTATGATCTTGTATGAAGAGATACATTACATAGCATTGATTCTAATCCTAAGATCTTGTCTTAACACACACCTTAATTATTAATAACCCCGTATCAGCGGGCGCCAACCTCGTCTGGATTGGATTTCTGGGGACGGTGAAGTCGGGAACTGGTATTGGACGGGTGTTTTGAGCTGTTATTCCCCCTAATTTCTCTCCACTCTACGTCAGTACAAAAGCGGGTATATTTCCTCTTAATTCTACCTTTCTCATCCTGTTGCTGTAAGTATGTGGTTAACCTGGACAGGTACTAAGATGTGATACATGCACACAACATCTACAGTCCAATTTTCACAGTAAGGGACTTATCTGACAGCAATAAAAGCTAATAGATCTACTTTCACGTATTCATACACCAATGTGGTCTGTAGCTGTCACTTTTCATCAATAATATCAATACATATAATATTAAACTTATAAAACAGTAAAATGTTATAATATTTGACCGCAAAAAAGTTTATATTTTCTAAAAGGCTCTTCCTATAAAAATTGACCATGAACCAAGTTTTATAACATTTTTTTAATCTAACCCAGAATTTATATTTGTTTAATCTCAGTCTCGGACTAGGTACAGTGTGTGCTTATAGTAACACCCGATTGTTCTACGACGAGTAAAAGGTAAGATTGCCGAGATAAAGCACGATTTCCGTCAAGAGGGGGTGCCTGGGGGAGGAGGAGTTCCTGAAGGAGAACATCGTGAGATCTGATCGATCTTGGTTCCAGACTCGTCGAAGAAATATTCCTGGAGCTCAACTCGCGCTGAGGGCAGAGGTGAAAGAAACTAACCGGAAACTGGATCTAGTTCTTACTTAACTGACGTGTAGTTATGGAATCTTGAAAATATTAATGTGTGGACAGTTCTGAGAATATGGTTTGGGAAAGGGGTAAGGGGGTTCTAGGCCTATAAACGCTGGAAGCAAGTGGACTATGGGGAAATGGGTGACACTTGAAATTGTTTGAACAGGATTTATTTAAAGGGGGCTTTCATTGCGAAATACAAAAAATGAACTCAAATGGCTGTTAGCAAATATCATAACTCACTTCACCTCCCTTAATAAAGGACATAATTGGGAATAAAAACTAGCCAATGGTCAGCGGTGGAATATGATGGCTTAGAAAAAACACAATTTTAAATATTATGTATAAAAAAGACTAATAAATAAAGTATTATTGGTATATTTTTTAAGCGTTTGGCATTATTGATTGGGAGGGACATGGCATATAGTTCGGTCGCCTGTATGTAGACTATTTGCGACACTGGTGGTACAGAGCGTTGCCCAGGATACACCTATGGAGGTTGTCTACACGTGCTCACAATGAGATGATGGATGAGATGATAGTGACTATGGAGGTGTGGGGTCGTGGGAATCATAAGCCCAACTTAAGCCTAGTTTACCAACCACTGGTGACCGTTGGCATTATTCCCCTCTAGAGAATAATAACCAAGGTACTAGCCGGGAAACACACCCAGGACCCCTATTTTCGTGGCCAGGTGCTTTCACCACTACACCACGGGGCCGGATATGATTTTTATTATGATAATATGTGCGTACCAAACCATAATTCATCGTTATTACCGGTGAAAAAGGGAATTGATAGTATTAGCCATTTTATGATAAAAGTCAGCGGGTTAAGAGGGAGGGTAAATAAATCCTCACAAGTATTCTCCCTGAATACTTTACTAACAACCCGCTTCTATGGCCTCATGTTCTAAGGCGTCATTCTTGTACTAGACTAGACTGCCGAAAATGGATAGGTAGGCGTTTGATCCCGGTCGGGTGATTTTTCCTTAATGGTTTTCTACTCTCTCTCTCCACGCTAATGTGGGTGTACTTCCTCTCAATTAAGCCCTCATAATCCCTAACCCATTAATGTAACTAGTATATAGGCGTATAACTCAAACGGGTAGTAAGACTCGGCGGCACTGAAAAATATATATAATAAACGCGGACAAAAGTGTCAATCTCGTCTGATCTGGTTTGCAGGTGATAGAGAGGTTGCGGTTAAAATTCCGATCGAGTGTACTGAAGGTGGTTTTTCCTACATTGTTTCTCACTCTCCCTTGAATCAAATGCAGTTACTATTCCTGTAAACTCTACCTTACTCATATCTACTTCGTTAGTGTCAATGTGCGTATAGCCCGGAAGGGCAGTATGACATGGGAGATCCACCTTTTACCCCTCACCCTCTTTACAAACACACACACACACACACACACACGAGACTCCATAGACCCATCGACTTTAAAAGACCAGTGTCAGTCAACCCTTCCGATAGTAGACCTTCCCAAAATGTTAACGGCCCCTTCCTCCCCACCCATTTGATCCCCCGTTGTCGGTCGAGCAGATGTCGCTCTATTGGCCCAGAGACTGTGCGGGATGTTCTTGGAAACGGTCCAATGAACTTACGCCCAGCATCTTTCAGATACAGACTTGACTTGAGGGAAACGACAGAGGCATGCAACCTCCAGCCTGGGAATGTTCTTATCAACCGACAGTTCCAACACTTGAGATCAACAGAATATAAATATTTATTAGGACTTTTCCCCATTGTATAATAAAATATGAATCAGCCAAAATCTGCAAAAATAACAAGAAGAGGCCATTGCATATATAGATGAACACGGCAAAATAACCTTAACGGCTGTCAAGCATATTCAATAATGTGTACCGAAATTTGCTAAGATAAGAAATAGCACTATTGTTGAAATAAAAGAAACAAAAACATTTTAATGGCAATCTGAGAGAAGACAACATTTGAAGATTAAACTACTAATCACTTAATTTAGAGAACTTAAATATATGCTTGGCCCCAGCAAGTCTTTAACTTGATCTATCTACGGAGTGAAAACCGATTATTGCGCTGATGAAATACTCTTATTTTCGACTTAAGGAAGATTGTTTTTATTATTTTAAACAATATATAATTTTTTCCTGGATTGACTCTAATATTTTACTAGGAAAGTACCCCCACTAATGGTCACTTTGAATTAGGCGTTTGCGTTTAACCCGAACGGGTAGTAAGACGCGGTGCTAATAATAATAATAATTAGGCATCAGTTTCCCGTTTTTGTTTGTTTGCCGATAGCCAGGAGATTGAGGTTCGAATTCCAACCGGGTGTATTGAGGGGATTTTTTTAACTAGATTATTTATCCCTCTCCCTCCACACAATTTCAAGTATCCTTACTCTATATTCTACCTTCTTCATTCATGGCTAATTACTCATTGGTGTTAGTATGTAGATGGACCGAATGGGTATGAAACACAAAAATAAAATGAAAAATCTATTCATTGACGAAATAAATGCCTTTTTGAAGAAATTGATATACACCATAAGTCAGTTTATAGGAATGAGGAAGGAAGTAATTTAATGGTAGGTAATCTAACCGCATTTGCGTGGAAAGAGAGTGGGAAACCATTTAGGAAAAACCACCCACAGTAGACCATACCGGGACTCGAGCCCCGTTATTCCTGTTATCAGCAGGCTAACACGAGAGTGACTCTTTAAACCAGGCTTTAAAACGTGTGACCCGCGGTTCGTATGTGGCCCGATTTATGATTCTGTGCAGCCCGTGGACCCTTTGCTGAACCTATACTCAAAATGGTCCAATTCGTCTTTCTAAAAACGTTTTAGAAATACATCCTCAGAGAATATGACATTTGGAAATTTGTTATTATTTGGGGAAATCCAGCAAGTGAGGTTGTTCTACCAAGTTTTACTCACTACTCACCAAAACTCGGATCTCCAAAAAGTGGTTAAATCTACGCACCAGATATGTGCAATATTTGTCAGCACAAATATGTTTATCCGCTCATGAAAAAAAAAACCGAGCGATCACTTTTACCGATACGCGTTTGTCATATATTTTGAACGTGATTTCAACTAGAGATCTAAAGCCACTCACACACTTGATGCCAACATAAGGTTTCAAATTTTTGATAAATAAAAAATAAGTATAAAGCCCGTAAATTGATTTGCTACACGTATTAGTGATATCTCGGATAATTTATATTATTATTATTAGCACTGCGTCTTACTACTCGTTCGGGTTATACGCACTTACGCTAATGTGTAATGGTAGGGTGTTTGTGAGACTAAATGGAGTACCTACAGTTTAACGTGGAATCCGAACCACGGCGGAGGCCTGGGCATTCCCCACATTCACAAGATGTCTTGTCAAAGGTGAAGGAAGGGTTTGGTAATCAGATAAATCTTTGCCGGGACCGAGGATTGAACCCCGGCCGCCAGCATAGAAGTCTGACACCTTACCCCTAGACCACCATGTCACCACGATAATTTATAGTTTTATGGTTTTATGGGAACACATACACTAAGGCAAGTCTGTAGTTTGTCTGCCTATTGAATTAAGAAGCCCAAATTAGAGTACCGAAACATCTAGTGCTTACTATGGAATTGAGTTTGTCCCTTTATCATTGTTGAATTAACGTCCAGTAAACTGTTTCGCCTCTCGATTCTAGAATTAAGTTAGTTTGAAGTTCATTTACTGATCTAATATACCAGTTCAAGAAGTGAACGTAAAATAGCTCTAATGAACAACTTAAGTTTTCATGTATCAGGAGTTATTGTATTAGTAAATGGTCGCGTATACTCTGATTTACTGTGTAACATATTTGGTTATACGTATCTGACCAATAGAGATGTTGGGTTAGTCGTATTAACTGTAACTGCAGCCCTTCAAGTAGTCCTCCCTCTTTATATCAGAATATATAGACCCGTTTCCAAGTGCGTCGTTAACAGCTTCACGACATTCGTTGGTTAGTACTATACTGTCTGTAAACATGTACCACTACCAATTCAGAGGAGTGCCAACTTAACAAGAATGAAAGGATCTCTATGATAATCCAGGGTCATTAAATTATTAATATTATTATTATTTATAGTAGGACTTTGTTTTAAATAAACTTTTAGAAACTAAAAAATTCTTTTTACAGTAAAATTAAATAATATTTAACTATTATTAGTATTGTTTTATAGGCATTGATTCTATATATCAAAACTGATACATTCAGATTACATTACTTGACGTATGACTACGTGAAAGTAGATTTAGTAACTCATACCTGTCTTTAGCTACACTTTATACACCTGCTTTGGTGGTCGCATAGCTTAGGGAGTTAATCTTGTGTTAGACTAGACTGCCGACTACAGGGAGATCGGAGTTCGAATCCCGGCCGGCTGTACTGAGGGAGATTTTTAAAAATGGTTTTCTAATTACTTCCACACAAATGAGGGTACATTTCAATTAGATTCAACCTTCTTCATCTCTAAATAACGAGCGTAATTAGTACACATGCGTATAACCTGAAAAACTACCCTTTATACTGTGGGCGGTTAAAAAGTATGAATAAGGCCCTAGCGGGGAAGGGCTAGAATCCCGGAAGATTGGGTGGGTCGAAAGTATATAAAGATGTTGAAAAGTACCTTCTATTTATTAATGTTAAAAGTAATGAGGTGTAATGAGTTGGACTGGATATAATTAGCTCAAGATATAGGTAGGCGACATATTGTTGAATGTGCAGCAATTAACTTTCGAGTTTCCAGTGTCATTGAATAAGTAAATATACTTATCTACTACACAATTGGTTACGTAGAGCACCTTATCCTGTAGCGTGGGAGCATTCATGATTTCAAGGGACCTCGTGAACTGCCTAAAGGCACAAGTTTGACCCCACGCAGCGGAGTCACTGGGTAGTGATTTCTACATATAGTCTCCCTTTAGATGATATTTAGCTTACTCACAAGCTCTATCCATTCTATATAGCATGGCTTCCTTTAGAATGAGGTAAAGCTCTGCCATTCTAAATACAACCAATAAATTAACGAGGATTCACTGGAAATGACTTGAAACTCGCTGTTACAGTCATCGAGCAGACCCATCGGTCGCACGCTGCTCGCTCGTTAACAGGATATAATACACTATTCTCAGACCCGCTTCGGGGGCCACATGGTCTCGTAGTAGACTAGACTTCTGATGACGGGGAGATCGTGGTTCAATCCCAGTTGGGTGTACTGAGGGTGGTTTTACCAAAGTGGTTTTCCATTTTCCCTCCATGCAAATGCGGGTATACTCCCTCTAAATTCAAGTTTACTCATCCTTAACCCATTAGTTTAATTAGCACCTAAGCGTATAACTTGAATGGGTAGTAAGTAATACGCGGTGATGTATATTCAATTATACATACATACATATATATATATATATATATTCAGCAGTATGGTAACACGACACTGCTTGACTTCCAAGAAAATACATTGTATTTACACCATTGGGGTAGGGATAAGGAAGGTGGAATCTTAGAGGAAGAGTACTCTCATTTTCATGATGAGGCCGGGGGAAAACACCTAAAAAAAGCTCAATAATCCAGCTGGGACTAGAACCCCGACCTACACGCCCACCATAGTGAGCCAGGTCAATGAAGAAACCACCCATGATATGAATCATTTCAAATTATCCTTTTTCATCGTCATAACACGTTGATTGCACTTTACGGTTGTTTTCAGAGAGAACATTTAACTCTTTTGACTATATTTATTGAAACTTTACTGTCTCAAATTAAATCAACAGAAACGAGCACATTTGGCCCTTATCGTGCGGGAGTGGATATGCCAGTAAGTTCGTATTTACGTCTGTTTATTAAATATAAGTTGCTGACTTTGGTACTGGGAGGAAGTATCACAAAGATAGACCTGAATCCTACTATATACATATTTGTTTAGTATGGTTTTGGTAGAAAAAAAATGCCTTTAATATGTCTATTCTACAAAAATCACTGAATACCTATAAAACCTGCCTTTATAATGGAATACAGGCTGGCGGTTTTCACTATGTTTATCTAGTTTGAAAGATTTTGTTAGAATAGAAACCATCTTTCATAGGAAGACGGCTAAAAACGTTACTAGGTCTGCTTTAATATATTCCTACGTCATATTATCTGCAGCTGTCACTTTTTATAGATATTACAAATACCTATAAAATAACATTAGTGTCGTGACCTACCATTCCCCTCCCCTTCCCCTCCCCTTCTCCTCCCCTCCACCCGTGGGCTTGATTTGTCAGTAGAGCCTGCGGAAGAGGTTAGGTCGCAGGCAAAGATAATTGTGTGGGTTCTAAATAATAAGCAGGATTACGAATTTTGGTTTAATAGAAGTTGTTATTAAAAGATAATATAAAATGTGATGTTAAATTAAAGATAAAGAAATATAGACTGGACGCTCGTGCTCGTGGAAGAACTGGCTTAACTCGTGGAAACTTAGACCGATGGAATTGACTGACACTGCGCGTGAACCCTACAGAGTTCGATCTTAGGACCCTGGGATTGACGGATGCCCTTTAAGACAAGTACTAATGATTAGCTGAAGATGTAGTCTGATAAGGTCCAGCATCGGTCAGCGTAACTGCCTGCGATATCGATAGAACTGTGACAGCCCCGATGTAAAAAAAATAAAAGGCTTTTATAGCCTGCTGTGGCTCTTTCCTGGCCAACTAGATCAACTATTGCTATGAATGGTCAGTATTAGCTTTCAAACTTTCTAGTTCATTACGTCATATACGATAAGCCAGCTCTTTTTATCACGTGCGTCCACTCGAGCTATGTAAATCAAAACAAAAATTCAAAAATTGCATAGTGGTTATGACATTAGTAAAATATTAAATTTCTAATAATCTTGAATGTAAAAAAAATGTTGGTGTTTTTTAAAAGTTTCATTCTATGAAAATTGGTCTTAACAAATATTTATATGTGAAAATTAATGATTTTGCTGTTGCAACTGGAGATCCCCGTTTATGGACAATATATACCTCTTCAGATAATAACTTAAGGCTAGAAACTGCGTCTATTGTATTTGTCAATAGATGCGAACCTTCGTATGAAGTTAATATTGACTCGTGTAGTGATCTATCAGTCCGTGCATGTCTGTGGGCAGTCCGTCAGAGCTCAGTTATAAACTGTAACGTTATTGTCCGGGCGGTTAAACAAGGAGACGTCCGTCCTTTCCACGGTTACGAGACCCCGGCACGCGAGACTCCCGTAATGGACCGATCATTCGTTACTCAGGACGATTATCTCACTGTCATTTACTAGCACACATTTGATTAGTTGACATCAAATAATTCTGATTAAAGGCACACAAGTACTACTATAATCTAACATGAGTTTAAAACGTGATAAAAAGTGGGGATGTGGTTCACTCTAAAGAAAACATGATCAAAACATATTACCTATTGTCAAACAGTTGATAAGAAACACAATAATGCATACCTTATTCTTATAACTTAATATCGTAGTAGCCTTCTTTTTTTTATACCTTTTAATAAACATTATCAAGGATTGAATCAATGCCTAAGGATAAATAGAAATGTTCTTTAAAATAAGCTAATTAAATTAATGATAGATGATTTAATAAGTGCTGGAGCATTTTTATTACACTGTAGAGTCACTGTCAATGTTATTAGTTGCTTTATATGACCTAAGAAAACAGGATAAGGAGTTATTGAATTAGAATTCGCCTGGAGCGACTTTCAGAAATCCCACCGTTAATCCGTGACGTGCAGTACACCTGATCTGTAATCAAACCCTGGCCTCCCTGCTTAAAGCCTGTAATAGTAACGCACTTATATATATACACACCGGTGGTGTTAGGTGATCAGTGATCACTTGGAATTCCTGATAATGTTATCAGTTTGGTGCTCGATATGCCAAATTCTGTGCCAACTATTACGACTCCGAGCTTAAGTTACCCGGACGGGTATTAAACCTGAACTCTCGTAGGGGAATTTAATCCTTCTTACAAGTCATAAGTTTCGACATGTTTTTCCATACAATATTTGATTAATGTAAGCTATGGCTCTACATTTAAAATGCCTAGGCTATTAGTGTTTGGAACTTCTCAATTATAGTTAATCCTTAATCATTCGGATATTATTAAATAAAGCTTTAGTGGAAGTCCTTGGAAAGGAATTCAAACATGAGCTTACTGGAGACTCAGAGGATGTAGGACAATGCTTGGAAACCTAAAAAGGTGTTAGGTTGACTCTTGAAGTCTCACAGAAGGAATATGCTCATGCTTGGATACTCTTTTAGAGGGAGATAATAAACGCCTAAATATTCTCAGCGGTAGTTGGCTCACGCTCAAAGATCCGAAGAGGTAAACTCACGCCCAAATAACCTAGAGGTAGGTAGTAAGTCCCACCCGAAGAACTTAAGAGATGGTAGATCTGTACCTAAATAGCTGATAGGAGGGTAGGCCCACAGTCATAGATCCTCAGAGGGATTATAAGTCCATGACTAAACAAGCTTAGGAAGGCTAGGCCCACCTCTGAATACACTCAACAAGTGTATATAGTTCTGCGCCTGAATACACTCAGATGAAGTAGACTAACGCCTAAAGACCATTAGAGTGGATAGTGTCATACCTGGAGAGCAGCGCACTTGAAGTTAACGCCTTCATGATCACCGCATCTTACTACCTGTTCATGTTAGGCGCACATATAGTACAATCCTTAGAGACAGAATTAGGTGAGTAGTATCAAATGAGATAGGCTCTGTTTGTAAGCCATGAGTGGATATAAGCCTGTTTAAAAAGAGAACATTAAACATATAAGTTAAAAGTAAATGCTTACAAGGTCGACTCGCCCAATTACATTCGACAATTTTATCGTTTGAAAGCGATGTAAAGTACATAACTTGTGGCCCAGTCATAAACGGGGAGAGAAAATAAAAAGAGGAGATTAAAATTATTTTGAAAATTCTCCCTTGATGTTGACGAAAGTTTAAAAAATAAATATATTTTAACTTCTTTGAAGATTTTTTTTGTTAGGAAAGGAGAAGTTTTGCCAAAAAAAAACAACCGCGAACACCTCCGCTCTACAAAATAAAGCGCCCGGTGGAGCGAGACGAGCGAATTGGTAGTCTGTGGGTTGAAGCGATCCAAGCGACTAATTTCAAACCGAAATCTTGGACGAGTTTTTGCTTTAAATATAGCCATGATTGACCTAGCAAAGGTATCCCCCGCTTAGTAGCTAATTAGTAGCCTTATACATAGCAAGTGTAGCATAAAAGGAACTCCGTGATAGTATTGGTACTGGATAGAATCCCACGATATTGTAGTTGCCACTTGTCTTATATTGCCCACGGGACAGCGAAGACTGAAAATAGATGTTTCCAAGAAATGGAGGCGTATAAAATAAAACCTTCAAAATATTAGGTGTTAAAATGAAGGGAGCAGTTTCATTACATCAACATGTGAGGTCCCCCCCTTCCCTACTTAATCACCCTCCCCCTCCTTCAGTGGAACATTGTAGAACGGAAACATACTAGTAAAACTCTTTTGGGGAAAGATAACCTTGGTGCACCCGGAAGGGAATATAACCTCAAACTTCATGTCTTCGGCAACAAAGTGCATTGTGAAAACGCTCTCGCATTAGCGCGAAGAAAAAACGGAAAATTACAATAAAAAAATAAAAAGAGTAAAACTGGCCTCCGAGATCCGAACCATTTTGTGCTTCTGTTGGATAACAAAACAAGTAGCCTAGTCCTAACATTGTAGTCAGTTTACCAAACTACTAAACAACGGGAATGAGATCTAGTCTCATTTATCTTTAGATTTTTCAGACTTTCAATACATTTATCTCTGAATCACTCTATCCCTATCACATTTCAAAACGACTAAGAACGTGAGATTCGAACCAATATAATCTGGGTCGGGCCATGTCTTACGATCTTGATCATAGCATGATACCGTGGGATTTATTTACCTTAAGACCCATATCGGTGGGCACGAGGATTAAATGTCAAGCTCGTATCTAGTCTGGTTTGACAGTGATGGGGAGGTCGGGCCTCCAAAGAGAGTATTTTATCTCAATGGTTCTCCACTCGTAAACCAGATGATGAGTGCTCAGGGAGACCGGCAGCCATCCTGGGAGGACTTGATTCGATCTCAAGTAGCGTATTAATTAGTTAAATGTTTGTGTATGGTTTCGTCCTGATTATTATTCGTGGAAATATGGCTGGGTGTTGAGTTTTGTCTTTTGATTCAATCTCTGGTAGCACCGACAAAGATTATTATTATTTGTTCACAACTATGGCCTGTGATTTAGTATGTGAATATTTTGACACTGGATCTGGGTGTTCAGATTTAGGCGTACGGTTCTAAGCTAAGCTATCCTGTAATTCGTGTGTCTGTATGGATATATCTGCAGCCGTTATAGTGGTCAGAGCCCCTGGGTGCTGAGATAGATGTCTCGGGCTTGATTCCCGGTTGCTACGGGGGGATTTTTCCCGAAAGGGGTATAATTGCTTGCTATGGTCACCAGGTTTTTGTTAATCAGGCTCAAGTTAGGGTAAGATATTGATTGGCTCTACCCCGTCATATCCACTATCATCATCCTCTGATCTCATCGGGACAAGAAAAGAGACTCCATAGAAAGGATGTACGATTTGTACATTCGGGCGTTCCCTGGACATTAGTGCTGGCTAATATTTCTACTACTGGGCTACAAATTGATGTAGCTCAAACATGCTATTATTATTATTATTATTATATAATCTGTAAAAAAATTCACACTTTAAATTAGCACCACCTATTAGGTTGCTATCTTCCCGGTATATCAGTTTATTTACACTAATGGGATAGAGATAAAGAATGTAGAATGTTAACTAAATGTAGCCTACAGTACCTGCATTTGCGTGGGGGAGGATAAGAAACCACTAAACAAAACTACCTCAGTATACTTGACCTGGTCAGACACATTAGCTTAGTCGGTAAAGTGTCTATCTACTGGACTTAAAGTCCCTTGTTCGATTACCAGCAAGGCCGATTACTTAATCATCGGTGGGGTATTCTCATTTGAGGTAGAGAATTAATCGCTGAGGGACTGGTTGTTAAATCTGTTTAATAATTAAGTTAATTTAGGAGTCATTTGTTTATATATGTTAAATGACTGAAAATAAACATATTTTGATCTCTAATGGCACAAGAGCGGTTCTGACGGTCTGTTGTACCACATTAATTACTCCGTTCCGACAGAGTATGGCGGCCACCCATCAAGAACAACAAGACAAGCGTTGTCGGCTCCGCCAACTCTGCGGCGATGACTACTTCAATTCAACAGGCAGAACTCGGTCGTTTCTTTGTCTGGCGGCCGAGAAGGTGAACGTCGCGTCGCGGTGCCTTGAATAGCGCGTGGCTCGCTTCAAACGAAATGGCGTCGTCACCGAGTGGCACCGCAGATCTAAACAAAAAGGGGAATAGATATGGTAGGGGTGCGTACCTGCCTCGCTTTTAATTGATCTACAAAGTTTTCTCTTTTACTAATGTCAACATGTAATGTTTAATTAGTATATTGCTGACCTGGCGGTCTAGTGGTAAGATGTCAGACTTCTGTGCTGGCGGATGGGGTTCAATCCTCGGTCCCGGCACAGATTTATCTGATTGCCAAACCCTTCCCTCACCTCTGACCAGACGTGTATTAATCACAACTTGTGAATGTGGGAAATGCCAGACCTCCACCGTGGTTCGGATTCCACGTTAAACTGTAAGTTCTCCATTTCATCTCACAATCACCCTACCATTACACATTTAGCGTAAGTGCGTATAACCCGAACGGGTAGTAAGACGCGGTGCTAATAATAATAATAATAATAATAATAATAATAATAATTAGTTTATTGAATTTTATGGGCTTTTTTTAGAAAAAAAAAGTCAACCTAGGTGGTCTTGGGTTAAAGTACTCGTCTCAGGACCCAATGTTCTTGGGTTCAAACCCATACGGGGTCGATGGATTTTTCTTAAGCGATAAATATCAGTAGCACAACTCTTTTCGGAAGGGAAGTAAAGCCGTCCGTCCGTCCCATGTCGATTGTGGCATGGGAGTTATGTGAAAATAACCTTTTCCCGGAAAAATTGGTAGGCCCTTTCGCTCTAGCCCATAGAAATTATCGTGTGCTGATACAATCAGTTGGTTCAAAAAGTGCACGCTAAATACCAATAAAAACTTAAATTTTGATCTTAATGATGTGGTCTTGGAAATAAAACGATAGATACGCCAAATTTTTCGTGACAGAGTAAATTATGTCGTTATTCTTAAGGAATGGTTACAAATTTACAGGATTTCCAGGAGTTTTGTGTTCGGATCTCGATTGAAATGTTATATACCAAAATAATATAAGAGCAATGGGACAGGCTTAAATAAGCAGTTTTCAGGCGCAAATATACCAGGTCCTGGGTTCAATAAACATAGCAAATAGATGTGCTGGATTCCATATTCACTAAAAAATAACGCGCGCATTTGAGTGCAATTTTTAAATCATATCACTTTGATAAATTAAACTGACGGCATATTATTGTAGTATCTCATAATAAATACACTTAGTTAACTGTAGTACAAAATGATAAAGGAACTAAAATAACATTTGTCTTGAAAGTACACAGTTTATTTCAATATAGATTCAGCTATAGTGATAACAAAGCTCTTATTTACTTGGTAGTGTTGTATTTTACATTCATATAACGCCATGACATTCCTTTATTTATTATAAGACATAACATCAAATAAAACAAAACAGCATCTAATAAAACAACAAACTGTGAAATCATTATTTGGATACAAAGAGGTTCTGTATTACTCTAAGGACCGGTCTTATGACTACCAGATAAATATTGCTATCGGGAGGTTAAAGTTAGCTACCAGATAAAGGTTATCAGCCACTTTAATATATTACTCGTATTATGAACTGAATTTATCTGCCGGATAGTAGGATACATATATTTATCAAGGATGTTCAAGAATTTAATGACAACCTTTTCTCTTCAAACTTTTGCCGCTATGCTCATGACAAGAGATTCAACAACTGTTATCACCATGTGAATAAATTTAAACTTTTTTTTTACTGAACCAATATTATATTTATTTAGGCAAAAAAAATGTTTTGCCATAAAAACTGTAAAAATACTTGGCTTTTTCTTGCATTTCTCCACCTTAAGTCTACTATTTTTCTTATAATTAACCAAAATATTATAACTTAGAATAATATTTTCAAAAATAGGCTTTTATAAAATTAAACTTGATAATGTTTTTCTTATAAAACAAGTATAAAACTTATATTCTTGTTTATCACAATAAACACTCTTCAAATATAAATGTTAAACAAAATTGCTCATACCATTTAAAAAAAATCAAAATTTCCCAAATAAATTATGATGATATTATATTTTAGCTATATATATTTAAATAATAAAACAAACTTTAATTCCAAGGTACCTGTTTTTAACGGAATCTCAAAAGCTATTTTTGAAATAATTCAATTTTTTTTTTTAAACTTGTCAAAAGTAAACTACGTGTAGCTTGATTAATTTTTCGAAAAATAAACATAATATTATTTATCATGTAAAATAGTAACCAGACACAAATTTTTAATAAAATTGTTTGAGCTATTTTTAAAAATAATGCAAATTGTTCAAAAAATTGTATCAGTAAACTAATATTAAATTTAATTGTTTTAAGAAAAACAATTATATTAAATATTTTTATTATTAAAATTTGACAGATATACATTTAGAACCAAATCGATAGAGATGTTTTCAAAATATTTCAAATTTGTAAAAAATCATTCATCAGAAAATTACGTTCAAACGATATTTTCTTCAAAAAACAAGTGTACCCTACTGTTTTATTTATAGTGTCAAACATATGCCAGATATTCATTTTAAATAAAATCGTTAGTTATTTTATATATATCTTTCTAAAATCACTCGTCAGTAAGCCACCCTTCAAAGAATTTTTACCCAAAAACCAGGTATACAGTGCTATTTGTGAGGACAAACACTCCATAAATATCCATCTTCTCAAACAAAATATAGTTAGTGACATTTTTGAAAAATTTGGATTTAAAAAAAATCTTCTGTAAATGACCCTTAAATTAAGGGCTACCGAAAAATTTAAAAATATTGACCTGGTATATAAATATACAGCATCTAAAAATCAAGTTTGAACAAGCTCCATCAAATTGTTTCAGATATGTGACAGACAAACAGACGGATATGGGGATGGATATAATTTAAAAATCCATTCTATTCTTTTCGGGTGCATATAAAACGTAAAGGTTCATCATAATCTTGAGATAGAGATTTTCCACGATTACAATAGATACTTTATCTTTAGATAAGAAATTAAAAAAAGCGTAAATAATGACATACATTTACACTGTTAGGTGAGAGGTGAGGAAGGTAAAATTTAAAAGAAATGTACTCTCGTTTGTCTGGAGATAGAGCGAAAACACTTTGAAAAAAAACCCTTAGCAGACCCAGAAGGAATATGAGCCCAGACTTTCTCGTCACTGGCAAACCAGACCAGATGAGGTTAATGCCTTAGCCTGTGTGTCCACCGAAGTGAATCCCAGTATTATAGTCAATGCCTATACCCAATGGTAGCAACAATTACAATTTATGACAATACATTTAGCTTGGTGGTACTCGTTGCAATGGTCGCATGCTCTAAGGCGTCACTCTTGCAATTAACTAGACTGTCTATGACAGGGAGATCGGGGTTCGATTCCCGATCGGACGACTGAGGGTGGTTTTTCCTAAATGGTTGTGGGCTCTCCCTCCACGTAAATGCGGGTACACTTCCTCCCAATTCAACGCTCCTAATCCCTAACACACTAGCGTATTTAGTGCATAGAGTATAGTCGGAACGTTATATGCGGTGCTAAAAAACAGGCTTGGCGTGAAATCTTTACTTCCACTATGGTTTGACCCACGCTTGAAATGTGTTTGACTTATTCTGTTAAATTAAGGAATTCAAAAATAACTCAATTTTTTCACCGAGTTCTTAAATTCTTTAAAAGTGTCTAATTTTATTTTAAGCCCATGTTAGCTTTAGTAGACAAAAGGGTAGCCTATATAATTTATAAACATAATTTTCCTGACGTTGGAAGCATTTACGGTCTACAAGAATGTAAGATCCTCTTTTCAATATAAATATGCTTTTGTCAATGGACATACCATATTACTAAACAGAGACCTACGCTGGTGGGCGTAATATAAATTTCAAGATCATCTGGTCTGGTTTTATGGTGACAGGGTGGTCATGGTTCCAGTCCCAGCCGAGTATGCTGAAGGTTTTATTTTCCTTAATTGTTTCTCACACTTCCTCCGCGTAAATGTGGGTGCATTTGGTATACATTTTACATTACTCATCTTTAACACATCAGCGTAATTAATCTGTAAGGGTATAACCGGAGTGGGTAGTAAGATGCTGAGGAAAAATAAAACTAAACAGAGAAGAGATTTATTTTTCACGTTAAGATGAACAATATAAACACAGCACTAAACCCGTTTTTTAATGTCATACCTAAACAGGTCGATCCAGTCAACAGTCCGATAGAACTTACTGTTTGTGCAAAGGCACGCACTGTCTGCTACGAGGGTTGTGAATTATTTATGATGAGCTCGGATAGAGAATTTTAGTCGGATTGCTATTGGATCAAAAGGCTATCAAATTTGTTCTCGTCTGTCGATACTTTGTCATGTGATGTACAGCAGTCAATTTCGATACATGGTGTTAGATTTTTTGTCTCAGCTTTTATTTATACACGTGTGTCTGAGATACTCATAGCCCATTTTGAGAAGACTAACCGGTATTTATCTCCTGACGCCCGGGGGATGCCCAAATGTTAGTCGTACATTAGTTCCATGGAGATTCTTTCCATGTCCCGATTGGATGAGGTGATGGATGGCGATAGTGAATATGAGTGTGTGAAAGCCGAAAAAACTATTAAACTAACTAGACCTTGGTAACCGTTAGAGTGATTCCCCTTTTGGGAAAAATACCCATAGTACCAGCCGGGAATCGAGACTGAGACCACTAGAATGGTAGCCAGGTGCGCTGATCTATATCAAGGGACAATTTTTTGGCTTAGATATTACATTAATTATTTTACACATTCTAAAGGGTTATTTATATGGAAAACCCTCCACATTATTAGTGTACCGTTAGAAGATAAGACTTCTCCTGACCTCCCAGAATGACTCAAGTAAAATTTGTTGAACACTGTATATATAAAACATAAAGTGATTAATTTCTACAATTATTATTCCCTGAGCTATCTCTATCCAACCAATTTTCATCAATTCTACTTTCTCATGACTCATCATAAAGAGAAGGTATTGTGATCGTAAAAAAAATTGAATTTGATATTTTGATGGATATTGACGTTTCATTTCCCCCTGAACCCGAAAAAGTGGTTCTCACGATACCGTCGGTCTTACTGGGACTAGAGCCAAAACATTTAATCGATCAGGCTAAAACTTGGTAGCTAGGGTTTTTATAAGGTTCTACAAAGGGATGTTTTTAAATTATCCATACAGCCCTGAAATTAGGGGTAGTTTATTTAATGGTGAAAACATAAAAAGTTGATCTTCTCATAATAAATTATAGCAATTTTGATTAAAATTCGTATTTAGTCATTGTCTAATATTACAAAAAATTGGTTCGTCTAATTTTTCCATGAAAATGAATTTGAGGGTAGCTTACTTAAGTAGAAATTTCCAAGTTTGATCATATCTCAGCAAATCTTTGAGCTACGAAATAACTTATTGAAAATCTGTAGGACCCATAAAATTAACAACTTTTATTTTAAATAATATTTTATCAATATTGCTAACTAACAGAGAATTCGGAGGGAAAAACACAAATTAGTACCTCATATTAAATATATTTCAGAATTAGTGGCTCACACAAAGAAAACCGTTTATTTGACCTCAAGTAATGTAGGCTATTAAAAGTTTAACAAATCTTACTCAATCTTATAGTGTGGTATTTAAACATTCTTTTGTTCAGTATAATTCTAAAAGGTTTTCATAGTTTATTGTTTAACGTGCTGTATAAAAATTATACATCTTAAAGATGTGAATAAATCATTGTTTAACGCAATTTTCCTTCTATTGCCTGCTAATAGCAGTTTTGTCATTTTTCAGATAGTAGCTTTACCTTATCGTTATTATTAGATGTTCTGTATTAAAACAGGTTAGTTCCTTTTTTCAGTAAACTTAAATCTCCAATGCACCCCGTCCTCTGCCTCCTCCGTCAGCTCCCAGAAATTTATTTTTTCCTTCAATTCCTTTAGTATTTGAATCCTCCTTCATCTTAAACTCTTTTTCCCCTCAACCTTACCTTCTAAAACATCATGCAGAATACAGTCCCTCCTATGGATGTGCCTGGTCCAGTTTGCTTTGTATCGAAGAATCACCTCCGAAATGTTCTATTATCACCCACTCTTCTTAGGACTTCTTTATTTGTCACACAGATTAAATTTTAGGATTATATAGTCTGGATTATCGGTGATGGAGTGGTTGTGGTAATCTGTACTGAGAATGGGTTTTTATAAATGTTTCTCCACTCTCCCTCCAAGCAAATGTGTGTACAATTCCTCTAAATTATACCTCCCTGGTACCTAAATCACTAGCGAAATTAATACCATACAACCCGGACAGGTAGTAAAATGCGGTAAATAAAGATACTAGCCTTTTAAACATTTGTTCCGTTATGTATCTTCACGGATTTCTGTTTTATACTAAATATAACTAGATGAAGAATAGCCACCATTTACAAAAGCTCCCCTATATTTATTTCACAGCTACCAAAATTCACAACAAACACACCTATCACGTATTCACATGTGAAACTAATTCTAGAAACTAGTAAGCGTGTGTCATATAAGTTACAATATTTGGTGGGCCGGCTATACCTTACGCTGCTTTATTAAACTCCCATGTGAACCTAGTTTTTAAATATATCTCTATTCAAAACTAGTCTGAGATTGTTAAAAAAACATACGTTAAACTTGACCAAGACTTTGTTTAAAAAATTGACTTTTTAAAAATTGTTTCATATATATGCATATATATTGGATATATTCTTACAACTTGTTTCTAAATGTTTTCTTTCTCTTTAAATTGAATAATGGCGCCTAATTTTGTTTACAAAATTAACAATTCCAAACCGTCCTTGCTTTTTTAAATTATTTTTTTCTGACCCGCTTCGGTGGCCGCTCGGTCTAATGCGCTTCTTTCATATTGGACTAGACTGCTGAAGACGGGGAGATATGGGTTCGATCCCAGTTGGTTCCACTGAGGGTAGTTTTCATAAATTGTTTTCCACTCTCCCTCCACAAATTTGGGGAAATTTCCTCATAATTAAACCTTCCTAATTCCTGACCCATTAGTGTAATTAATGCATAGGCCTATAGACTTAACGGGTAGTAAGACGCGGTGCAAAAAAATATTAACATAATACTAAACAAATGTATAAAAATATATACTGCACCCATCATTTTTCTTTATTTACACAGTTACTCCATCAAAATGCCAAGTTGGTTTGACAAATGTTGAGGAAATGACAACGGTCCCTTTAGTTGTCTCCCGGTTACGAGTAGAGCTGCAAGTATCCCCATCCAGACACTGGTTTGAGTCAATACTGAGCGTCTTCCCTCTATCACCGTTAAATCAAAGACGCTGACCTCGCTGTTTGTGTGCCAAGGTTTGTTTTCGTCAAGGAAAAATACTACTTCCAAGTGTACTGTCCTTTATTTGGTTGAAAGAGGTGTTTGTTCTACCCATGGAAGCTCTATAAGAACTACAAGTAGAAAGATTTAAAGAGGACTCCAAAAATAAACCTTTGATGAATGTTGAAAATTTAAAACAGCAATTCGTATACGATCATGGTGTATGTGAGAGGGAGTTTGTAGTTATATTATCTTTACTTCAATTTTGTCATTTGTAAATTAATGCTTTAATAGAGAATAAGGTAAATAGGCATAGATATAAAATAGCGAATGTGCTTATATAATTTTTTAATAGTCTTGTCCTTTCTTCAAAATGTCATACTTGGCACGTATAGAACATGTTGGTAGGAAGAACCTTTTATAAAATATAATTTATTTCCGGCCATTATTTTATTAATGCTATTTTATAGGGAATGATCATAATTATGTATTACAAATAAAAGCCTCATCTCACATAATTTGACGTGCGAATACTTAAAAGTTGATCTAGTAATTTTGTATCTGTCAGATAAGGTCCTTTCGATGAAATTAGACTGTAGATTGGGGGAGAGAAGTCGGGGGACGGGCTTTATACTCACCTTCCCTTTAAATACCAACTTTAAATTATATTAAAATAAATAAATATATTATAATTATTGAGTCATGAACTATCATGATATTATCTGTGACTTGTGGTAATCTAAGCTCATGCAACATAAGTGGTCTTCTGAGTCTTGCAGTAACCCAAGACGTCTGTCGACTGTATCCGATGGCTTGTTACATCATGAATCATACTGTATGGACTTTACACATTTAATAAAATACAACTTTTTCTATAAATCACGGTGTAGCTTATAGTGTCGGTATATGACCTAATTTATTCTCGTGCTTCTTTTCAGGAAGCTTTAGATGATGATTTTGGCCATGGTATAAAGCATTATTAAATTGAGGGTCCTGACTCCTTTTTCCTACTAATTTTATTTTTACATCCATTACTGTATCCATCCTGTGGCACTAGGTCAGTTTTTTTATTCAAGTAATATATTTTCCACTAGCGGTTTTATAGGCCTGTCCTAGCTTCATTTGCCTTACAAACTAACTTAAGATTAGGACAGACACAACATCCAGTTCCCTGGCTGTTAATTCATCACTGTGAAAGGATAAACCCACATTTCGTAAAAAGTAAATTTTTCTACTATGCAGAATTGAACCCGGGAACCTTAGCTCTGTAGACGAACACGTTACCCGACTGAGCTAAGGTATCAGATTCTTCCCAAAATTGAATCCTCTTCGAAACATGTCTCACGATACAACTGTTTTGTAAATGTAGAAGCTTTTTTTTACGGGTTATACCATTACGAATCGGAACGGGTTGGCAAATCAACAAAAAGCTTCTTGTTATACTCCTATCGGCGTCTACCGGTCCAATTTATCATTGGCGTTGTAGTCAGATCAGTCATCATCGGCGTCGTACTGTCATTACTTAACGAGTTATGTTGGTAGAGAGAGCTTACGTGCACAGCTTCTTATAGCCTTTACGGGTTATTCACACATTTACACTAATAAAGTAGGCACGAGGAAATACTAATTCATATTAAAAGTTTCTAAATTTGCGTGGAGAGAGAGAGAGAGCAGGAAAGGGGTGGTTCTTTTTAGCACCGCGTCTTACTACCGGTTCGGGTTATGCACTAATTAATACAACGGTTTTAGGGACGATGAAATTTATATTTAGATGAACTGTACCCGCATTTGGGTTTAGATAAAGTGAAAAACCATTTTGTGAAAAAAAAACCCTCAGTACACCCGACCGAGATTCGAACCTCGATATCCTCGTCATCGGCAGTCTATTATACTGCAAGGAGTGGAGCTAACTGATTTTAAACTTATCTTAAGCCTAACTAACCAAACCTTTGAGAAATTCCTTTTTCGGTAAAAAAAAATTACCCATGGTACCAGCCGAGAATCGAACCCAGGACCCCTAGGTGCGTTTATAGATGCACTGAACACTATACCGTGGGGTCGGTAATGCCCAAATTCCCTAACTTGTAAGGCATCCAAGTAAAAGTCCGATAAACGAAATACATGCATTGATAAAACAGTTGCTTTCCAAGTACATATTTTAAATATATTAAATCTCACTTTTTAAAGGGGTAGTTTAGGGAATGCGAGTTAAGGGCAGTATTTTTGAAGATTTTGTATAAAAATATTTTTTAGTCTATATAAATCATATAATTTTCCAGTAGAAACATATTCTTGAATATTTGTCGAGGGTGTTCTGGAATTAAATTACAACTTTTTCTCTACATTTAAAAAGTTTATCATCTATGTCCCTATGCTAATGACAGATATTCAAGAATCAGAATAAATCTAAATTCTATGTTTTTACTAGAGCAATATTTGATTTATTTTTGGACAACAAATGTTTTGCTATAAAAACTGCGAGAACACTGTCCTTAACTCGTGTCTCCTACATTCTTACCTTAAGAGTCTTTCTGAATGAATTGTAATGTATGTGTCTCCTAAATGTGGGCTGTACGCAGATATAATCTATATCGCTCTGTGTATTTGGAGTTTTAGGAAATATGTATACAGGAGATTGTATTTAGGACTTTGGTAAGTTCCCAGATGGCTTAGTTGATACACTACTCCAGTCCAATTTCGATAAGAAGTTCCCAGATGGCTTAATTGATACACTAGCTCCAGTCCAATTTCGATAAGAAGTTCCCAGATGACTTAGTTGATACACCAGCTCCAGTACAATTTCGATAAGAAGTTCCCAGATGGCTTAATTGATACACCAGCTCCAGTCCAATTTTGATAAGAAGTTCCCAGATGGCTTAATTGATACACCAGCTCCAGTCCAATTTTGATAAGAAGTTCCCAGATGGCTTAATTGATACACTAGATCCAGTCCGATTTTGATAAGAAGGAAATTTTTTGGCAGTTCTAAAATCTACCAAAACGAATTTAATATATGTCTACGTAGGAGTGTGCGAGGTAAACTCTTCACTATGGGTGAACTCGAATCGAATATATGAAATATTCTCTAAGACATTTTGAAATTAGAATATTTATTGTTGATTTTTTTTTTTGAAAAAATATATTAGTTCCAGGTATATTACTTTATTTACTAAAATTATTAATAAATTGTTTACTTTCATGTTTTTTACAATATTTATTTCTAATTTGATGACTGCAAATACCATCACAACATACAATTCAATCAGCTCTATTTGTAATGTAACTGTATATAACAGCTCAGAACTACAATACATATATTTTAGCTGTCAATATTTTTTATTGACTGAGCTTTAAGATTTTCAAACCTAGAAAAAAGAAGAAGCAAAATTGAAGTTTATATTTTTTAAGCCAAATTGATGTTTTATAAGCTGCGCACACCCCTATTTTTATGTCAAATCATGTGATATGTAACTGTCACTGGTCATAAATAGTATCAATAACTTAGAATTTTTTTTAAATAATAATAGAGTAAAATTTTACCGATTTTAACGCAAAAAAAAGGTTTTATGAAAGTTCCTAAATAGCAGATTCTCACTAAACTCTTAGGATTCCAAAACCATGTCATGGGAACTTATTTCATCTATATAATGTATAACTACTCGAATGAGCCCGCTGGCAATCCTTGTTTTAACAGTGATAAGAAGTTCCCAGATGGCTTAATTGATACACCAGCTCCAGTCCAATTTTGATAAGAAGTTCCCAGATGGCTTAATTGATACACTAGATCCAGTCCGATTTTGATAAGAAGGAAATTTTTTGGCAGTTCTAAAATCTACCAAAACGAATTTAATATATGTCTACGTAGGAGTGTGCGAGGTAAACTCTTCACTATGGGTGAACTCGAATCGAATATATGAAATATTCTCTAAGACATTTTGAAATTAGAATATTTATTGTTGATTTTTTTTTTTGAAAAAATATATTAGTTCCAGGTATATTACTTTATTTACTAAAATTATTAATAAATTGTTTACTTTCATGTTTTTTACAATATTTATTTCTAATTTGATGACTGCAAATACCATCACAACATACAATTCAATCAGCTCTATTTGTAATGTAACTGTATATAACAGCTCAGAACTACAATACATATATTTTAGCTGTCAATATTTTTTATTGACTGAGCTTTAAGATTTTCAAACCTAGAAAAAAGAAGAAGCAAAATTGAAGTTTATATTTTTTAAGCCAAATTGATGTTTTATAAGCTGCGCACACCCCTATTTTTATGTCAAATCATGTGATATGTAACTGTCACTGGTCATAAATAGTATCAATAACTTAGAATTTTTTTTAAATAATAATAGAGTAAAATTTTACCGATTTTAACGCAAAAAAAAGGTTTTATGAAAGTTCCTAAATAGCAGATTCTCACTAAACTCTTAGGATTCCAAAACCATGTCATGGGAACTTATTTCATCTATATAATGTATAACTACTCGAATGAGCCCGCTGGCAATCCTTGTTTTAACAGTTAGGAGATCTTGCTTGTAAAAGTACATAATTATTTCCACGTATGAAAACACTGCTCGTAGTCCTTGTCTGGTCTGTTCATTTTCTAAAGTTTCATCATTTTAACTGTCGTCAAAACAAACGCTCGGGATCAATAATAGGTAATCAAATTTCATTTTCCTGCCGTTATTTTCATTTTTTGTAATGCGAAGAGAAAAACTGTTAAATTTACTATTAATTCAACGCTCCATTGACTCAACGAAAAGGGGGGGGAGGGGGAAATCGGGTGCTCGTTTCAAACGAGACGCATCATCATCATCACCATCGTCGTCACAGTGATGTAGTGGAGCGGAGCCAAACCCCGGAACATTGCTGGGAGCTCGGTAGCGCGCGTGGCAGCAGCCGACGCGCGAGAGAGATAGAAGAAAATACAGAAAGAGACGGATAAATAGAGAGCTCGCAGGTTTTAGTAAAATGTCAGGGGTCAATCCAGATCCCGCGCGTCTTCTCAAAGCTTCCCTCCCCTCCACCTTCTCTCCTTGTACATACCCAACCCTTCTCCAACTCCTGAGCGACCCATTTCAAGAGTGGTGTGTGTGTGTGTGGGAGGGGTGTAACGTCATCCCTCCCCCTTTTTACCATCGACCCTTGCCACTCTCAATTCCAACCCATCCCTTCTTACCCCCCTAGCACAGTCCCACTTTGATCGTATTACCCCTTCCCATCCACCCAGACCCTTTCCAAGGCCTGTCCCAAGGAGGAAGGAAGACAGTGCTGAAGAGAAATATCTTCCCTTTCCTTTTAAAAAATACCCTGTTAATGGAATGATTGAGAGAACCCGCTGGTAGTGGGAAAAACGATTAGAGATGAGATTTTAAAACATGGCTCGGAAGATAATTTACTTTTACTGCAGTTTCCCTAGGAGACATCTTAAGACTTTTTAACTTTGTGTTTGTCTCGAAAACGTTGAGACTTTCAGCTCGGTTGGGGAGGAATTTAGTTATTGTCATAAATGTTTACTCCTCCCTCTACCCCTTATAAAAGAGTGCTAATGTATTTTTTTCAATTCATAATTAGAAGGGAGATGAATCTACTTTTCCTCAAATGAGAATATATAATTCGAATCTTCATTTTAGCTACGAATCCCGAATAACGAATACAATCTTAGAAAATATTGTAAGTGAAAGAGTTTTCTCACCCATTTGTGTTAGTAGTTTATCCTAAATTATAAATTGTTTACGCTTTACATTAATTCTTTGGTTGGCATGGAAATAAAAAAAAGTCGTAACAAAATGATTAAATTTTTGGGTGCAATGTGAATTCATTTTCAGTGGTAAATTAATGATTTGAGATCTGGTTGTTAAATTTGTCCTATAATTATGGTGGGGTAAGCCAGATATGCAATATAGAAGGGATAAAAAATCAGATTCAAAATTTGATATCTTCAAGAATTTGATGATTCCAAAATTTCAGGAAACCATTCCTAATAATAACCATCAAAATTTCGGTTTTAAACTTGTTTACATAGTTTATTTACATTTGTTTACATAATTAGACGAAAAAACAATAATTATTAGTGAAAGAGTTATCATCGCATATAGTAAGCACTTTTAAAGCTTCAGCCATGGTCATAAGGTGAAGTACCTCACCCCTTAACCAAGCTAATGTGAGAGAATTTAGTTTGAATCCAGGTGGGAACTATATAAAGTAGCGGCTTTGCCAATAGCGTGTATTAAAAATTGCCTCTGCCTTTCTTCAAACACATCTAATTTTCCAACGATAAATGTTAATTTATTTCCAAAATTTTCCTGATATATTTTCTTATCTTTCGTCCAATTGTGAGTAGGAATGTTCGACAGCAAATAGCTAAGAGAGGGCGAAGATTCCCTTTCCTTCATAACCTGCAGTTCTCTCACAGTGTGTCACCGAGTATTGCTGAGGAAGAAGGAAGATAGTCACTCTCCATAGCCTGCAGTTCCCTCACAGTGTGTCTCCAAGTATTACTGAGGAAGAAAGAAGTTAGTCACTCTCCATAACCTGCAGTTCCCTCACAGTGTGTCGCTAAGTATTGCTGAGGAAGAATGAAGATAATCACTCTACATAGCCTGCAGTTCCCTCACAGTGTGTCACCGAGTATTGCTGAGGAAGAAGGAAGATAATCACTCTACATAGCCTGCAGTTCACTCACAGTGTGTCGCCGAGTATTTCTGAGGAAGTAAGGAAGATAATCACTCTCCATAACCTGCAGTTCCCTCACAGTGTGTCGCCGAGTATTGCTGAGGAAGAAGGAAGATAATCACTCTACATAACCCGCCGTTCTCTCACAGGTTGTCAGCAAGTGAAAATTTGAAGGAAAGAGAAGATAAACACTCCTCCGTAACCTGAATTCCCTCAGATTTTGTCAACTATTATAGCCGAGGTAGAAGAAGGAAAATATTTCCTCTACAAGACCAGGAGTTCTCTTAGAGTAGCGGTTCTCAAAATGGGGTAAGCGGGCACCTTTAAGGGGGTACTCAAGGAGCTCTCAAGGGAAAATGTGCAAAATAACAGGGGACTTTTGGAAAATCATAATTTTTGGCTGTTACCTTTATCTGGTTATTTATACCCCTCTAATAGGTTTAATTTGGAGCTGGACAACCGCTTGAAAGTTTTAACTGGACAACCAGACATCAAAAAGTTGTGCCAAGCCATGCAGTCACACCCCTCTCACTGAAAAACTTTGGGATTCATAATATATCAGCTCCAGAATTACGATTAAAATTTTTTATTTGAAAATACTGTGTTTAGGTTTACTTTTTTTCTTTATTTTAGAACGAGTTTGTGAATAAAATGAATAAAAGTTTTCAACAAAATTTTTACATCAAAATTATGTTTTTTTAACTTATCATAACGATTTTAAACCTGTCATTTGGGATTTTTTTTATCTTGGGGGTATATTAAACTTTTAGTCATGGCCAAGGGGTACAATCTAAAAGAAGTTTGAGAACCACGGCCTTAGAGGTTGTCACCGAGTATAACAGACGAAGAGGGAGAAGTTCATATTTCCTATACTAGTTCAGAAGTTCCTTCAGAGGTTGTAGCCGAGTATAAGAGATGAAGAGAGAAGATCATATTTCCTATACAAGATCAGAAGTTCCTTCAGAGGTTGTTGCCGAGTATAACAGACGAAGAGAGAAGATCATATTTCCTATACAAGATCAGAAGTTCCCTTAGAGGTTGTCACCGAGTATAACAGATGAAGAGAGAAGATAATCTCTCCTCTACAAAATCTAAAACTCTTCTAGGGATTGTCGTCGAGTATATAAGTGCAGACAGACATAGACATGTTAAGAACCCCTAAAAGAAAACCTTTGAAAATGATTGGTTCAAGAGGACTAAACATTTGAAGCACAAAAGTGTTATGATATCGCTGTGCCTACATTTTCTTTTCTTCTTTTAAAAAGAGCACCTCTGAAATTTTCCGCTGATATAAAGGTGACGTCCTATTTTCAAAGACGCACTCTTAAGAGAGCGATCGCCTTTTGATGTCCCCCTGAAGAACGAGTGGCGTCCCCTATCCAAACAACTATCCCTTCTGTGAATGACGCCTGTGTCGTCATCATCTTCTGGTAACGAGATGTGGCGGGAAGACGCCCTGTAGAATCTCAAAATGAGAGCTTTTCTACTTCTCTTTTCAAAGTCTACGCGGAGGGACATTAGCAGAAAAACGATCCATCTGCCACATTAAGATTTGATTATACTATAGTAGATACTCAAGGTGGTTAGGAAATAAAGACTGATGTATCAACACATGGCTACCATACCCGCATTTGGGGGCCACAATGTCTGAGGCTCTACTCTCATAACATACTAGGCTGCTTAAGACGGGAATATCGTGGTTCGATCCAGAGTGGGTGTACTGAGGGTGGTTTTACCTAGATGGTTTCCCACTCTATCTCCACGCAAATGCGGGTACACTTCCTCTAAATTCAAAATTTCTCAACTCTAACCCATTATTGCAATTAGTACATAAGCGTATAATCCGAATGGGTAGTAAGACGAGGTGCTAAAAATAAAGAGAAGGCTGAAGTGTATGTTCACTAATATTTATAGAAACACGTCTCCAACACAATAGGTTACTATTGAATTCCAACTTATTGGGTCATTTTCAGGCTTATTCACTAAACTGTTGGTTTACATATGCACTGAATAAAATATAAACATGAAAAACCATCATAATTATTACCTACAATTTAGACAAGTCTTCACAATCACAATATTAAATTACCTCATTTTAAGGTATTTTATATCTACGTTTTCCTATGTAACACATTTTAAGTTTTTTTTCATCTTTCATTTATTTAACGTGCACTTTCTGAACCGACTGATTAAATCAGCAAACTACTTATAAAATAACTTTAATCCTAAACAGACACAACATCCAGCCCCCGGTCGTTAATTCTTCACTGTGAAAGTAGAAATCCACAGTTTACCAGTGATAACATTTTCTGCCGTGCCAGGAATTGAACCCGAGACCCTTAATTCAGTAGATATTCACTCTATTGACTGAGCTAAGGTGTCTGAATAATACAAGTTACAAGCCTGTGTATATATATCGAGCATGTAGCATGGGAAAACGGAATATATATACACACATATATATATATATATATATATATATATTAAAATTAGGTTATATTATAGAATGGTTATGAAGAAATGTCCCAATCAATGTAGCTAATAGATATAATTGGTTTTCACCTTCGTGTTTTAGACAACTTATACGTGTATTGGTAGTGTATAGTACACATAAGTTTTATGTGTTTTTTCTCATGCGTACAGGCTTATAACTTCAAACCTGCACTATATTATTATAATTATTATTATTAGCACCGCGTCTTACTACCCGTTCGGGTTGTACGCACTTACGCTAATGTGTAATGGTAGGGTGATTGTGAGATGAAATGAAGGACTTACAGTTTAACGTGGAATCAGAACCACGGTGGAGGCCTGGCATTCCCCACATTCCCAAGATGTCTTGTCAGAGGTTAAAGGTAGGGTTTGGTAATCAGATAAATCTTTGCCGCGACCAAGGATTGAACCCCGGCCGCCAGCACAGAAGTCTGACACCTTACCCCTAGACCACCAGGTCACCACCTGCACTATAATACAATCAATGGCAATCATTCGTTTTTCCAGTTAGCATAAGGTAATGTATATATATATTAAAATCAAGCGCTTTATTATTACAAAAGTTTTAATCACCCCTCCCCTCTAAAAACAGCCCACTGCAATAAATTATTCAGGCTAGAATTAAAAATAGTGGTTATATTTTATTTATTAAAAATCTCAAAATGCTACGTACTAACAATCTGATGAAAAATAACTTGTGTAACAATATTTTTGATGTTAATATTGATAACATTTTATCATATTACTAACATTATTTTAAATGTATTGATAATATTGATCAAAAGTGAGTATTTAAAATAACCTGACTTGGTGTATGGATATATTAAAAGAGTAATAGTATCTTTTGTAACTGTCAGATACGGTCCTTCCTACTAGAATACTACTTACCATAGCTTTTAGTGATAATAATGTCGCTTAGAGCCTTGTTAGCTTAAAGCAGCCACGTCTTTCCTAATGACGTGGCAAAATGATGAGCTAAAATAAAAAAAAAACTCGACTTCTTGGTGATGTGGGCTCCGCATTAAGATAGTTGAGGAGTAATGAAAGGTGACGAGTCCATAGACAAAATTAATATAATCGCGGTGACTTGTTCGTTAACGATGATAGTGAAGAGAGTGTTGTGCCTCAAGACTTTACTGTGTCCATCTCCTTCGTCTCTAGGAGGAGTTTTATGAAAACAGTGTTGGGAGAAATGGGTGATGACAGAAGGGGGGAAGGTACATGTTTAAGACAGTTGGGTGCAGACCATTTCTCAAAAATACGACGTTCACACCACGAACCAGTCATAAAAAAATAACACGTTGCACTTCTTTTACATCCGTCAAGTTCGGCAGTAGAGTGGCAGTACGACAACGACATAAAACCGCATAACGTAAAGTCCAATTTTTTAATACTAATTGGATTCTGTTTGGTTTTATAGTGTAATTTTTTGGCCCCCAATAGGGAGAAGCTAAGTTATAAGTATCCTAAACCCGCTTTGGTGGACACGTGGTCTAACGGGGTAATCTCGAAGTAGAATAGACTGTTTATGATGGAGAGATCAAGGTTCGAATCTCAATCTGATGTACCGAGGAATATTCTTACACAATGGTTTTACATTCTTCCTCCACGTAAATGCGGTTACACTTCATCTAAATATATGTAGCCTTCTTAATCCCTAAAACTATTGGCGTAATTAGTACATAAGCGTATAACCCGAACGGGTATTAAGACGCGATGCTAAAAAAATATATCCTTTATGTCTAAGCACTTAATTTATGGAATTATTATTTTGACATATTTCATATTTTCTTACAAAAACATCAAATTAGCTTCAATAATTTTAGTAAAATTTAATGATTTTAACCGATGAATAATACATTATTTTTCTTAGAACCGTGTCTTACCACTTGTTTGGGTTATACACTAATACAATTATTATTATTAATACACTCACTTAGAATGTAATATAATGCAATATGTAGTATTTCAAAGAGAACTATTCAAATGTACATTTATAAACAAACTCTTTCGATTATCCCCGCTGGTTTAGTTTCAAACTCATCTTTTTTTAGTTTGTCGGTGATGGGGTGGTCAGGATTTTACTCCCGGCTGGTGTTATAATATTGCTTTTTACTAAATGTTTTTCCGATCTACCTCCACTCATATCTGGGTACAATTGATCTAAATATAGTTTCCGTGTCCAAACTCCAACCATTTAAATGCGTATAACTTAGGCAAGTATTAAGACAAAGTGAATTTTTTAAAAGTCTAATATAATGTAGCAGGATATGTGTGGAGGTAGGGAAGAACTGGAGCGGGAACGGGACGAATTCAACTTCACTTCACCGGTATTCTCCTGTATAAACTCAACATATAAAAAAATCCCATCTTTCCCGAATCAGGTGTGTCGTCCAACCCACCTCTGTGGCGTAGCTAGATAACGCGCTAGTCTCGTGTTAAGCTATACTGCCGAGGACGGGAAGATTAAGGTTATAATCTCGCTCGGGTGAACTGGGGGAGACTATTTATAAATAGTTTTCCACGCAAATGCGGGCTCACTTTCTCTAAATTCAACCCTTCCAATTCCTAACCCATTAGCGTAGTTACTACTTAAGCGTATAGCCCAAAAGACGCGGTAAGACGTGGTGCTAAATAAAAAAAAAATCATCTAACCTTACCAGCCACACGACAATCGTCAAAGCGTCGGTCAAGATATTCAATTAAATATATATCCATTCGCATTTTGTTCAGGGGAGTAATATGGGTGACCGAGGGAAGAGGGGTAGAGTACTAACAGTTTCTTCCGAAGCTGCTCTTGGCAAACAAGGGGCGTCACCGCAATATCTCACGCGCTGGACGCTATAAAACCGCGGTCGTAGAGAGGAAACAAATATTTCTTTGTAAGTGCTGAGAGAATGGGGGGTTGGAACAGGCCAGTAAGAACAGAATAAATGCAGCTAAGATCAGTTAAGGGTTTGCGGGACCAGGAGAGGGCGCAGTAGAGGTTTTAAAGAGGAAACACATTGTTTTATTTGAACACGTGATAGGAATAGGTTTTTAGCAAATGGAACCTTCCGATGCGGTAGATTTCAAGCCACTTGAACTCTTTTTTGAAATTGTTTACAACCTTTCGACGCCTATAAGGGTTTAGACTCTAGAACAAATCAGGTTGATCTTGGTTCGGTTTTGGTTGGTTTTTAAAATAATTTAAATACCACCTTGGATTGCGCATGTAGTTAACTTGGAAAATTTCGTGCCGCGCCTGCTTCTACAACACTAAAAAATAAAAAAATAAAAATTGACCCAACCAGGGATTGAATAAAAAAGTTATTTCAAATATTGTTGGGTCTTCGCCTTAAGATATAATGTATTCACAATATTTTCCTGTTCGAGCTTCGGGGCCTTAAATGGTTTAGTATTTTTATGATGCCTGATTCGTTCTTTTGCATTCATATTGGCATTTTAAAGATGTATACAAAATATATATAGAGAGCGTCACCCTACTTATCTTCAAGCTGTTAAGAAATGATACCATCAACATTTCGACATAAAGTGAGTCTGCAAGAATAAAATAAATGTTATTAAAACCTTGTTTCAATTCCTAACATTTTCTTACATCCCACAAGATATAGTCAAGCTTACTACATTTATGATACAACGAAATTATTCCCTCGAGAATCCAAGATGCTTTGAAAGTGTAATAAGAATTAAATTTAATACTATCACATTTTATTCTAAAAGATAAACTTTATGAAACTGTAAAAAACCCCAAAGAAAACCACACATTTACTGGAAGCGAACAGGCTCGTTATAAACTATAGCATTTACTAGCCTCTGTATTTGCATCCCGCTTGTCATATCTGTACGAAATGTAGTATTGAATCTATCTCACGGGGTAAGTATTTTAAATCTGAGTTTTGTGTGAATCCTTTTATAATATTTTATGATCTACTAAGGCCAAGCTTCGAAACATTTGGGGCAAAATTGTATTTTTATCCAGTAGAAACATACCTAATTGTCTTCAGAGATATCAACAGTTCTTTAATATAATGTCATGAGCATAGCGGCATTATATAAAGCACATTTAAATGAAGAGAAAAAGTTGTCATTAAATTCCAGGACACCCTTGACAGATATTTAAGAACTGTTGATCTCACCATGCGAAGAAAACTAAACCCTATGTTTCTACTGAAGAGATAGTTGATTTATTTTGCTGAGTATATATTTTTTGCTATGAAAACTGCAAATGAACTGGCCTTATCTCGCAATCCCTACATTCCCACCTTAAGGTTCATTGCATGTTGACTTGACCTACCGTACAGTCAACCCTACCGGCAGTTATGTTAACTAAATAAGTTGGCTTACTGATTAAAGCTACCCACTAATATTTTCTGATGCTAGTCAAGAGTGGATCTCTAGTTGTTTTCATTTGATGTTGGATGAGGGATGTGTCACCCGAGACGATTGGAAGAGCTAGGGGGAATCAATCAATAGACTCCCTTCCCCTCCTCCTCCACAGCTCCAGTCCATGTTATAGAAAGGGGCTTTCCTCGGGGAGGTTGTAAAAACAAACACATCATCCAGCTATGCCGCCCCTCCCCCGGACCGCGATACTACCGTGCGCGAAAGAGGACAGCTCTATTTCACCAAACGCCATTACGCGACCTTATGTCAACAACTCGACGCTTCATTTTGCTTTATACATCTCCCCTCACAAACACTTTAGCTGGTAAGATTGTTGCGTGGTTAACACGAATATCTCCTCCCTCGGTAAGCCAGGTTCGATCTCCACAGGCTGAAACGAGGAGGCATCTCTCCTGCAAAAGACTGAACAGCTACTAAGAATTTACTTTCACTATTTTTATTTTTATTTGTATTTTTTAATATTCAATACTGGCACAAAAACTGAAAACATGTTCCTTCTTCTGAAAATAATCTATACTAATAGATGTGAAACCCGTTTCAATGGCCTAATGGTCTAAGAACTCAATCTTGTGTTAGACTGGCCTGATTATGATTGGGGGATCGAAATTTGAATCCCGCTCTCTTCTACTGAGGGTAGTTTTCCTTAAATAGTTTCTCATTATCCTAGTAAATGTGGGTGGATTAGCTCTAAAACGCTTCCTACCTCTACCCCGTTAGGGCCCGGATTTTGATGACATGTAATTTTTTTAATTTATGTTTTTTCGTCACATACAATGCTCATCTGGAATTTTATAAAATATTTTATTGGTTTTCCTTTTTGTTCTATACATCAAAGTACTGCCTCGGTGGCGTAGTTGGCTAACGCGCTTGTCGCGTTGAGCTAGACTGCTGAGGACGAAGAGATCGAGGTTCGAATCTCGGTCGGGTGAATTGGGGGAGGTTTTTCCTAAATCGTTTTCCACTCTCCCTCCACGCAAATGCGGGTTCACTTCCTCTAATTCAACCTTCCCAATTCTTAATCCATTAGCGTAATTAGTACTTAAAGCGTATAACCCGAACGGGTAGTAAGACGCGGTGCTGAATATTATTATTATATTATACTGCTTGAGTCTCTTCACAGCTTACACTAACTAATATAAGCACACAAGATGAGGGTGAATGTAAGGGAATGCAACTGAAGAAAGGAAGAAAATCCATCAATGAAATAAATAGTACAGACTTTTTCGCTCCTTTACCTATAAATGGAGATATTTACAATATTCAGAACTCGTAGAATATATTAAACGAAATAAAATACATTTGTGCAGAAAAATTACAACACATTTAATTAAGTAATATAAACTCTTAGAGAAACATTGAAAAAAGTAGCATCTCTGTTCACCAAAGAGAATAACAATCAATTTTCCAGACCTCTAACTAACTAAATATATTTGCCAATAGCTCAGAAATGATTGTTTTTTAAAAATAATTTTCCAAATTAAGTTATTACTTATCTCAAAAAGTTGCGTAAATATGATCAAAATTTAGAATTTATTCTTATGCAAAGTATTCTCTAGATCATTTTCTCGGAATAATGAGATGCACCATTTTGTTTTTAATCTTTAACAGTATCTATATACAAATTTTAATAAAAATCCTTGGTACTAGTTAAAAAAAGTGTATTCTTCTCGCTTGGCTCTGCAATAAGCTACCCTTAATTTTATGGTTGGATATCTTCTTGTATAAACTCCTCAAAGGAATCTTATAAAAACCCTACATACCAAGTTTAATCTGATTGGTAAAATGATTTCGGCTCAAGTACCAGTAACAGACAAACAGTCAAACAGTCAAACGTCATAGTTAAAACCACGTGTCTGTTCCAGGAGGTCATGAAACGTTGACATTTACCAAAATATTGATTTCGATATTCTTAGCAATTACAATACTTTTATTTCCGAGTGGTCGAGAGGAAGTAAAAATAGTTTTTCATTTCATCAGGTAGGGAATAATTTCAAGCCGCCCGTTTCAGAGTCAAAAAGAAAAACAAGTTTACCAAATTTACCACCTTTAAAAATAAACACTTCGTGACCCCAACCTGCAAGCGAGCTATTCCGACCGAACGACCGCCGTCTGTTGTCGAAGACAGTGCCAATATTTGTGGAGAAAGGGTGTCATGTTGTCGACACAATGATGAATGAACTCTCCGGATGTTAATATAAGTTTTTTTTTAGACTGGAGCCACTATTTATTTATTCAAGTAGCTCCTCATTTATCCTCATGAGGCTGAGTTTACCCTGATACAGACCCACTGCTTCACAGAAAACCTGTACGTGCTGTGAATCTAACCCAGGACCTCTGGATATATAATCAGGAACGTTTATCACTAGACCACTGGGGTGGTGACAGCCATTGTGCTATTAGATTTAAAAAAATCCCCTTCTGCCAGAGAGAGCGCTACGGTTTCATCATTCCTTTAAGAGCGTCTTTGAGTTGAGCATATCGACATGAAACTACGATTTGTTCCGAGCCAACTACCGGATCATTGAAAAGTTCCCGATAGTTCTAGACATTCAATATTCATTTAATTGGCAAACCGTAAAATAATATTTACAGACACTACATACATTATGTTTAGAGTAGGTGTCCAAAGTGCTGTTTGCAGTTTTCTTGGCACGGAGCATCTCTTTTCGCTTCTTTGTTAAACGGCTATAAATATTATGTAAGATGTTTGCCAATAACTACTGTGGAGCCAATTTTCAATCATCCTGTATTATCAAGTGCATTAAATTCTCAAAAATTCACAGACTAATATCCACTATTATAAGTAATGTTGTACCGGTTCAAATTTAAAGGCTCACTTTCGCGTGATCTTCACATTTTCAAAATGTATTCAAAGAACTTGTCTATGAAAATAAAATAAGTATAGGCCAGGAGTCAGAACAAAAAAAAATGTACTAAAATTGTAAATATATTACAGAGAGCTGGAGACTGCTTTGGTCACTTAATTGTAGGTGTCTGCTTATAAGGTCAGTTGGTTGATGCATTCCGGTGGTTTTGTTAGACTGATGTGCAATAGTACCTTCTGACTCAGCGAAGAAATCAATGAGAAAATAATTCAATATCTAGTTCCCATCTCTTTAGACTAAATTTCCGAAATATGTCCTTGTCAGTGGGCAAAGACATTTAGATATCAGGAAATCTGGAGATTTGTCTGGACCATCAATTCGATTGCCCTCTACGGCAATATGAAGCAGATTGCACAGTGGTTGCACCGTGAATGGACAAATGCGACGTATTGCCAATCTGATAGATGTGCACATGCGCATACCACTTGTTTTGTTTTGCGTTTAGGTATATTTTTTAAAATCATCAGGATTTTATTCCCTCAGTTCATTTATTAAACTTTTGACAACTTTGGTCTTTGAAGCAGCCATCTCTTGCTCCAAAAATTCTTCCTTTTCCTAGCTGGTCGTTGTTTAATTTGGCTTAAAATCCTTACTACTGCTTCCACCGCCGGTGTTTGCTCATTATAAATCCACATATTAAAAAATAAACAGTCCCTTTACAGTTTATCTATAAAGATTTCCACCACAACTCGTAGGCCTACTGCCTTAAAAACATACAATAACAGCGCATGAAACTACATTCATTGATAGTATATGCCCACACGTCACAAAAGTCTATCTTTAACTGACGGAAACGAGATAGAGTAAAATTTCGGTTGACAACAAATTGCTTGTACAGTCACCTCGTTAACGGGGGACACCAATCCACCGGCAATTTCAGAGCAATTACATTGCCAACCAGATTGCTCGTGAATGGACACCTTAGTATGCCCCTTCAGTGCTGCCTAGGCTTTACAGCTGAAGTTAGAACTGTTGAGGATCCATATCAAAATTCGAGTTGGGTATAAACTGTTAAAATACTAATACTACCCCTTAGTAAGAGGTATGCGTTAGCCGTAGCATTAAAAATTACTCGTCAAAATCATGTTTCTTTTACAGTTATATTTATATTAAAAAGAGTTATTATCAATATTAAACATAATCACATTGCCCATAAAAAATGTTCTTGAGCATGTTTTTCTTGTGCTATATGGTTTGGAATCTATAGCCTCGAGAAGCGTAGTATATTTGTAAAACTTCATGAAGTAACGGTTTTAACTTGTATATCACTTTCTACTTTATGTAATATTTAACTGTAATAATGAATGGCAATTATCATTAAATATTATTGCTTGACTTGCCAAATAATTAATATTCATGACAAATGTTCACTTATTTTACTCGTTTTCACACCACCTTACGCTAGATTATACAGAGAAGGTTTATTTTTACGTGGTATATCTGTAACCCGCTTCGGTCACCGCATGGTCTAGCGCGCTACACTCGCAGTAGAGTAGACTGACGATAACAGGGAGGTCGAGGCTTGAATCTCGGTCGGGTGTACTGAGGGTGATTTTTACAACAACAAAATTCCACTCTCCCCTCAAGTAAGTGCGGGTACACATCCTCTAAATCCTTCCTAATCCCTCAAACCATTAACGTAATTAGTACATAAGAGTATATCCCGAATTGGTAATAAGCGGTGTTGATAAAAATAGCATTCCTGCATTCCTAATCCACGATTATTTTCTTACATCATATTTCCTCGTTTTAAGGTGGTTGTGGATTGACAAAGATCCTCTTATTATTTATCAATCTCCTCATTTACTTGTTCACTCTCGTGTACATTTATTTCATTTTCTGACTCCAAAAACTTTGTCGTCATCAATGTTCATGAAGTGGTCCGGTTGAACACTAAGTTCTTCGTCGTAATACACGTTTCTCTCTGCGTTATCGATGTTTGCACGATTGTTCCCGGCAGTTGAGGAAAGTTGGAACATCGCAGTTTAACTTTACAATAGCTGCAAGCTTCTTTAGAGGCTTTAGTATGGATACAGGATATGGTCATTGGGATCGTTGGAGGAGATGATTATTTCCTGGGAACAGATCGTACTTGTGTTTCATAAAACCCCAATATTGCAGGCTTTTGTGATTTCTAGAAAGACCTTAAACGAGTGGTAAAAAAGTCTTATGCTGTTTAGATTTTCAAAATAAATCGGTCAAAGCATTTTCCAGCCTTCTGGAATATATTTCCGATTTTAAAAACTTGATGTTTGACCTGTGAGTAAGGAGCGTTTGCAAATTGTGTTTTATTAGTTAAGACTATACAACGCAAGCACAATAATTTAAGTTAAAGAAAAAAACTGATATTCGAGCTAAGAAAATTCAGTGGTAGAGCATTGGATCCACAAATGTATAGGTATCAGAACCTAACCCCATTTGTATAGTATAACTTTTTAGAAAATTTAATCAACTACATGAGAGCTATTTCTTTAAAGTCAATTTTAAAATTAAATTGGAAAAATAACATGTCTCATTTTACCTCTTATTTTTAGTACCACCTCATACTACTCGTCCAGGATATCCGAAATTTTAACTACACTAATGGGGTAGCAAGGAGGAAAGTATAATTTAAAGGAAATGCATCCGAATTTGGTTGGAAACATGGGAAATCGCCTAGTGAAAAACATCTTCGCCAGAGGGGATTCAAACCATGACATCTCCATAAACGATAAATCAAACCATATGAACTCGACGTTCAGCCGGCGTGCCCACCGACAGGATTATTCTACCTTACTATTAAAGCTATTAATTAAATTAATATGGTCTTACCTGAGTCAGTGGCCGCATGGACTAAGGTGTCACTCTTGTGATAGACTAGGCTGCCGATGACAGGGAGATTGAGGTTACAATCCCAGTCGGGTGTACTGAGGGTGTTTTATCCAAAAAGGTTTTGTACTCTTTCTCCGCTAAAATGTGGGTATACCCCCTCTAAATGAAACCTTACTTATCCCTAACTCATTAGTGTAATTAGTACCTATGCGTATAACCTGAACAGGTAATAAGATGTGGTGCTAATAATAATAATAATAATAATAATAATGTATTCTCCTTCTATACTTGACAGAGTAGGTAAAGGCCTTTTACAACTTCAAAAAGCTTCCTATCAAGGCTTTTACTAATTTTGTTTCCAAGTCTTGTCTCCCTTGTGGTTGGTACTGGTATTTCTCTTTGGGAATTCGACGTGGAGGCATTCGTTGCGGAGGAGTCGAGACATAGTTGTCTTCCTTGCCTGTGGCAGTGTGCAGTGTCGAAATGCTGTTACAACCCTCAACGTGAAGTCATTAAAATACAAAAAGTAAAGTAAGTTAAAGCAACCCTGTATTGGTACGACACGGGGACACAAGCATCAGTCTGGTCTTGTATGTTATAGCATTGGCAGGGAGGTCGGAGCTAGAATATCGACCAGTTTCAGTTTGAGGGATTTCTTTCTCTCTGTGATTATTCCTTCACCTTTCCGCGATAATGTTGGTGTCCCTCCTCATCTACTTTACTCAAGTTTATCCCTTGCATTAAGTTATAAATCTCCACGGTCTCTATAATAATAATAATGATAATAGTAAAAATACAAAAACTGTAATTTTAACTATTTCAGCCAAGCGAACATGACTATATGAGTGAATTTCAAATAAATGCATCAGTAATTGCTTCGAAAAAGTTAGTAAAAATAACTGTGTAAGTAAGTGGAAACTCACTCCACTTGGTCGAGGATCGAACTTTGACCTCCTCTGTCAGAGTAGGAGCCCCTTCATATGGGGCCAATCAGTAGAGTTTCTGAGGAGCGCTTCCATTTGAGAATGCTGGAGCTAAATTGGTGGTTTCACACACAGCCCCAAGAACAGTGGCGTTTCCTCCGGTCTGAGTAGTTGACTTCACCGCTGGCGGTGGCCACCTAAAGTGGCGCTGCTCGTCACAAAACCATACAACTATAATTTGTTTGTTCATATGTTTTGTGTCAATGTTTTGAGAGCATGTTTATTATAACCTACATAACTTGATCATAGAAGAATGCACACTTAAATTTAAAGAAGTCACGATTCAGGTATTTTAAAATTCAGAATGTTTAAATTTTATCGCCAATGTTTCCATCCTTGATTTTGATTACTCAACATTTGAAATTTTATGCCTTTTCCATGCATTAAAAACTCTCATAAAAATACGTATTATTTATAAATCATACCGTTATGTGGTTAAAAACTACTAAAACTAGCACTTAAACAAAACGGTCATGTTTTATTTGCGCAAAATCACTAGATAACAAAGGTTATGATGAGACAAAGGGAAACGGCAAAACTATTAATGGTCACAATGAAAAATTTCTAAAATCTGAATATTTACGTTTCGTTTTTTTAAACGCCTCTTTGGTCGAGTGGTCAGACTTCCTGGCTACAGGTTCCGGGTTAGATCCCCGGCGCTTCTAGATTATAATGTGAATCAGTGGTCCTAGAACGGGGTAAAACTCATCCGTGTGAGGACAAAGAGGAGCTACTTGTTTAAATAATTAGCGAATTCGTTCTAGAAAACTGGGGTTAATAGATGAAGGTATCGTTGCGCTGACTACATGGCGCCCTCTATTCGCAAATATTGACACTATCATTGCCAACATATGGGGGCCGCTCGGTCAGCACAACACGTCTGAGGGCTGATGGAACTTTCATTCACTAGGATTTGGGGGTAAAAAATCAAGGTATAGAAAACTTTGAATTTTTTTAGCACCGCACCTTACTACCCATTTGGGTTATACGCTTATGTAATAATTACACTAGTGGGCTAGGGACTGTACTCGAATTAGTGTAGAGAGGAAATGGCAAACCATTTAGGAAAACAAAACCTCAGTACACTCGACCAGGATCGAACCACGATCTCTCCGTCATCGATAGTCTAGTCTACTGCGAGAATATCATCTAAAGAAGTGCCCATTTTTGTAATAAAATCAGTTCCGACCAATATCCGAACCGGTGTATTTCTATATTTGTTGGTTGATGCCCAAAGAGACGGTGACTCGGTGCTCTTGACGACATGAGGTCAACGCTCAAGACGATATTTAACCCCTGACCTTCTGAGTCATAGTCAGGTACACTACCCGTGTGGTCAACTACCCCGTGAAGCTGAGTTTAAAGGGCACTTCCGTTACTAACCGCATCAATACAGTTTATGTTAATTTAAGCCATTAACAAGTTCCTTCTCTCCTCCTTTCACCATGACTAGATGATCCCTGACGCTCCACATACATGGTAGCCAACTTCCGGTGGTACTTTCATCAGTGTATAGGGGTCAAACTTTGCTTTTATATTAACTATGCACCAGAAAGTGAACTGGTGAAGGCTTAGATAATAGAAATACATTAGCCATATTGTCGTGTAGCTAAAGCTCTCTATTATGCACTGTCAGAATATCCGCGTATTAACACAAATAGATTAGAGATTGAGAAGGCAGAATTTGGATGAAACATACCTGAACTTGCATAGAGGAAGTGTGAGAAACCATTTACTGTATTAAAAAACCCAGATGAATACGCTGATCCTGTATTAAAACCCTGAGCTCCCTGTCTATGGCAGACAAAACCAGGTGAAACGAATGCCTTTTTTTGGGTGTATCTACTAATGTGGGTTAAAAAGTATAAATCATTAATAGTAATAATAATATTATATACCGGTGACCTGGTGGTCTAGGGGTAAGGTGTCGGACTTCTATGCTGGGGTCCGTGGTTCAATCATAGGTCCCGGCACAGATTTATCTGATTACCACTGATTTCATCTCACAACCACCCTATCATTACACATTAGCGTAAGTGCGTATAACCCGAACGGGTAGTAAGACGCGGTGCTAATAATAATAATAATATATAATATTTCTCATAACGTTGGGCACGCGCACTAAACGTCAAGCTCATAATTTTAGTCTGGTTCTTCGATGACGGAATGCTTGAGGTTCGACTTCTGGCAGGGTGTACTGAGGGTGATTTCCCCTTAAATGTTTTTTATAATGAGCTTCAAGACAAATATGGATACATTTAATATAAATGATACCTTTCATCATCTAACCCTATTAGTATAATTTATAGCCCCGTACGGGTTGTTAAGTCGAAATAATTGTGTCTTCTTGAAGGACATAAAAGTTAAGAAAACAACTATGAAGTTATTCCTTGTTATTGTGTTGTTCACTACAATGAGACTAAAAAAGTCTGCCAATTTTTACAAGAGTGACTGTAAGTACTAAAGAACAAACGTACTTTTTGTTCGTTCGTCCCACATCACCAACCATGCATCAACAAACACATATGATGAACATCCGCATCTACGTCATTCTCGGTGTATGCTTATTTATTTTAGTTTATTGTGCATGTTTCATCATTTCATCATAAATTTTAACAAAGATCAAACTGACCCACCACATTGCTTAAGATTTTTTATTTATTCATTTGCACTGCATATTATTTTTGGGCTATTGTTTATATCTCGGTAGCGCCTTTATGCATTGGTATTATTTCTTACGGGAAAATGTGATTCCATTGAGCTGGTTTATCCTAAAGAATTACTCTCATAGCATATTAACCAAGACACTGTTATTTTTAGAAGTGTATTCTATGTGCATAACTTCTTATTTACGCGTTTGATAATCACGTATTTACGTTAATAAGCTAAGATCAAATTTAGTAGAAGTGGGCTGACATATGAGAGAAATAATGTAGGAAAAAATTGCCTCCCTACACGTTTTGATCTTCATAATAAACTACTACATTTAGAAGTAGTGGTCCGTCTGTACAAGTGGTAAATATTCAAGGCAAATAAGGAGAATTTGTAGAAATTAATAACATACTAAAAGCTCCTAAACGAACTAAGCTACGCTAAAGCCACCATTTTGGGAAATGACAACAATCTTTCAAATTTTCATTCTTAACTTTTAAACCGTAACCCTCCTATAAAAATATATAAATGTGGAATTCAAGTTTGTAGATCGTCAAATTTCTATGAAAAATATATTTACCACTTTTTTTTTCATAGATACAAAACTAATGCCACAAAGTATCATTTGACAATCCACTATAAGCTACCAAGAGGTTAACTAACAGTGGTAAACCTGAATTTTGGTAACAAAACTTTCAAATTATGTATTTTTACTATTTCATTTCATTATCAGACCTGTAAAAATATAATGGCCACACTTTCCCCCAATGTTATTTATTGTTTCTACTGGCGTAACATTTCAGTTTCTGAAAATGTTAACCTTGAACCAAGCTGAATTAAATGGCCACGCAATGTAAAGCACCCATTTCGTGAAATGTGGCGAGTCCATTTACCGTATTGATATTATAATCAACATTATCAAATGTGAACTGATTCAATGGAAGTCGAGCGAAAATGGTTTTCTAAGTTTGAAGCAATGTCGCATATCCATTTAATGTACGAGTAATTTATCTGTATGATGAGCTCAAGCTTAAATTAATACATATTATGGTAACACATTTCTTATGTATATCAATACACCAATTCTTTGTTTCTTGAATGATATTGACTGATATTCTATCAATTTTTTTTGATTACTTTAATTAGTGACATTATCTTTGTATCTCAGATAAAATAAATATTATAATTTGTGTAAAACATTTTAATTTATCACCTTTGGATTCCACGTCTATTTTCAAGGGAATAAGTTTAGGAGTACAAAGAAGGCCTTCAATTTTCAAGATGGCAGCCGTAGCATAACTCAGATCTTTGGGCACTTTTAGGTCCGTATTTAAAGTACTGTCTTGAGAGTCAACAAATCTCTCTGAATACGAATAACAAACAATTAAGATCGAATGGGCTATTTACTGGCCTCCGAATATCGACTATACTTACTACCCACAACATCCGTACCAAAAATAATCTCTTTTGCATTTATTTTTACTATTCGCCCATTTATGACCCAGGTTTCCCAGACTAAAGCCCATTTCAATCAAGCTGGTTCTGGTATCATAGCTTTGTCTGTAAAGAATTGGCTTTCCAATTTCATACTCCAGGTTTGATCCTCGGAAAATGTCGAAAATATATCAATGTAGAACTGCGCTTATTCTTACACTTTTTAAGTATGTTAAAGTAACGGTATGGTATCTGATTGTTGTGCTAGTGCTCAAAATAAAATACGATAATCCATTAATATCCCAGCAAACTGGCACTACTAACGTAAAAGTAATAAAGTCGGGTGTTTAAGTGAAGTGTTATGTCCTAGGTTAAGCTTACTTCAAAGACGTGTGCTGAAAATACACTTGCGTCGTTGATAAGTGTCCGTGAAAGCCTAAAATTAAATAAATAATGGCGGGTTTGTTTTTACAGCAGTTTCGTAATTTATGGCAGCTGTATAGGGAATGATCCGGCTTCTCTTTAACATGGCGGTCGTAAACTGATCTAATGAGCTACGCTGGTAGACTCAGTATTTTTAAACCAACCCCTCGTGTTAACCTACTTACGATCTTTCACGATTACCCACACCTGTTCTGGTAACAATCATACAGATTTGTAGGGTCGGATTAAAACGGCTCTTCTTAAAACAACACGTGTATTAAGACGTGGACTATTTCAATAAACGTTCCCAACTAGAGGATCAACAGCAGATACGTGTCCGCGCAAGAACGTCTGATACTTATTCTCGAAGAAGTTCAAATAAACAGAAGACAAGCTGAAGAAACAGTCGAGTATGACGTATCTACACAAGGAGATACGTCATGAAAGTGTCGCCCGTTGCTCAATACAAAATGGCGTGAAGCGAATGGTAAGTATTACGTCATGCTTGGGAGCTCGACTACTTCAGGCGAAGATGTAATGAAGGGGATGACGCCATGGACGTGTCGCTAGTTCGTATACTTTGGTCAATACAAAATGGCGTGAAGCTAATGGTAAGTATTACGTCATGCTTGGGAGCTCGACTACTTCAGGCGAAGATGTAATGAAGGGGATGACGCCATGGACGTGTCGCTAGTTCGTATCCTTTGGTCAATACAAAATGGCGTGAAGCGAATGGTAAGTATTACGTCATGCTTGGAAGTTCGACTACTTCTGGCGAAGATGTAATGAAGGGGATGACGCCATGGACATGTCGCTAGTTCGTATCCTTTGGACAATACAAAATGGCGTGAAGCGAATGGTAAGTATTACGTCATGCTTGGAAGTTAGACTACTTCTGGCGAAGATGTAATGAAGGGGATGACGCCATGAACGTGTCGCTAGTTCGTATCCTCTGGACAATACAAAATGGCGTTAAGCGAATGGTAAGTATTACGTCATGCTAAAATGTAATGAAGGGGATGACGCCATGAACGTGTCGCTAGTTCGTATCCTTTGGTCAATACAAAATGGCGTGAAGCGTATGTTAATTACACCAACAATACAAGAAATTCCATTTGCTTCAGCTACGTATTTAAATGCTGAACTATTTCCAACTATCTCTGCACACAAATACTTACTCCATTATTGTATGCATTTGGATAGCTCGGATGGTTAGTAAGATGCGATGTGCACAATGCACACACATAATTATACCTTTATTATATACAGTATAATATAGGTACATATTAAATACATAAAAACATAGACTTAGATAATGTGTGTGTATTGGTTCTATTACCAATGTTCACTACTGGAAAACCTAAAATAATAATTTGAATTTAAAGGAACTGAACAAGGATTTGACTTATAAAATTTCCACAACTCATTATATACAGTGGTCACATATTCTAAAGTGTCAAGATCGCAGTAGCTTGGACTGACGGTAATATTCGATTCTCGGTCATGTACACTGGGTATATTTTTTCACTGATACATCACTTTGGTTTCACCATTGCCTTTCCACGCTAATTCCGATCGAACTTAACTATAAACTGCCCTTCTCATAGTTAGCTACCCCTCAGACTAATTAGTAAAAAACCTTGGTGCTAAACGTAATAGTGAAAATAAAATAAAAATGTCAAAGTTAATTTTTTATTCAAGCCTACACAGTAGGTCTACGTGGGTTTGTTCTGTTTACCCGAATATTGGCGACGAAAGCAAACTTTTTCCCTCTTAGCTTAAGCTCAAACGTTTTATAATTCAATAATCTCGTTGAGTTGTAATTTTGTATTTCAGTCAGACGTCTGTGTAATTGTTACGAGGTGGCGTTGGGAACACAATATCGTAACGTAATGTAATGTAAAGCGTCTTCCCGCGCGCTGATATCGGTCGGACTGGGAACTACCGCTGCAGGTGATTGTGTGATTGTCAGAGGAGACACACCGTGAATCACTAAAAAGGACACTCTAACCCGCAATAGATAATGCGTTCGGGACAAACACCAGTTCCACTAGGGCTTGTATCAATAGATTTATAAATTTTATTTAACTGCCGTAGATTGGTGGGGACCATCTTCCTTTGGAATTTATTAGATCCCTTTTGAATTAATAGACTGATATACCCCTAAAAGTTAGGGCTACACTAATAATTTTAATATTTCCCTACAAAATGGACTCTTTTTAAACTTTGTATGTAAAACTATCATAATCAACATTTCAAGTAACAAGTGGTTTTTGGTATATCCAATATGGTGTCGAAGAACAAAAGGCGTTTCTTGGAACGAAACGGATTAGTATTTTTTTGTAAATAATTTTCAATGGTAACGTTTAACATTTAACATCACTTTACTATAAAGCCACACGGCTGACTCACTCACTCACTGACATTAATGTTTACCCACTTCCAGATGAGCTAGAAACTTGAAATTTGGCAAACTTATAGCTTCTAGCCTGTAACTGACAGGAAAATTCCAAAAAGTAAAAAATAAATAATTTAACCTCCGAAAAAATTCAAAATGGTGGTGCAACTTTAAAGTTGGTGCGGACCTTTCTTTGGAGGCCTCTTGTGGTTAAACGGTAAAACCTATAAAAAAAACGGATTGCACCAGAGCTAGATTTTTTTTATTTTAGGTAAATTTTTCACATTTTCCACACATTTTTAAATTTTATGACACACTTATGGGACAGCTAAAATCATAAATTGTAAAAATAAATCAACGTTCAAAACAACGCTTGAATTACATTAGTTTACATTCAATGGGAGTTTGGGGGCGGAACCCACAGCGAGCAAAGCGAGTTTTAATATACAACAAATCACCCCCGTTTTTCCAAACATGTATTATATACATGTTACATCAACTTTCTAGTAGATCCCCCTCTCCAACATAAAAAACTTTCTAAGCCCTTGTTTCCCTTAGTGTAAAGAAAAACCTAAACCATATTTTTTGATTTTTTAACTATTTTTTCCTTTTCTAGAGTATTACTACCTGACCTACTTGCACTAAATGAGTTTATACGAAGATATGACTGTAAGGAGTGTACCCGAATTTGCTGGGAAAATGACCTGGACACAATTAAAGGGGAAAAACACATCATCCCACCCGACTGGACTTGGTACCCTGACATCCTCGTTATCGGCCAAACCAGACAAGACGAGAGTGACAACTTTTTTCGGTGCGGATGATTCTTTTTTTAGCACTGCGTCTTACTACCCGTTCGGGTTATACGATTATCAAGCTGATGGTTTTATGGATGATGAAGGTTATATTTACAAGATGTGTATACGAATTTGCGTGGAGGGANTTGCGTGGAGGGAGAGGGGGAAAACAAGTTTGTAAACAAAACCACAATACACCCGACTGAGATTCAAACCTTGATCTCTCCGTCATCGAAAGTCTAAGCTACCACGAGAGTAGTGCGTCAGACTACGTGGCCACTGAAGTAGGTAGGATGATTTTGACTTTAAGTAACTTGTTAATATTGAATAGTAGCTTTGTATTTTTGTAAAAACTATTAAATCGACCACACGTATTATTTCAAGGGCTGACTTGTCCGTGTAGCAATGTTACTAAATTTAGTGTCTGCCTATATGAAACCAAAGAATACAAGGGGGAGAACAAGCCCACGTAGTTTTAGTAAAAACTTAAATAATAATTATGAAGTAGAACTGCAATACAGAGCACAGAAGATGATTTGTGTCAAATAAATAGGCTACATCTTAAAACCAGATTTGGGACTTGACATTCAACAGGCCTACCGCTATACACACTAAAAGTTACTCTAAAATTCCCAATGAACTAAAGCACGAATGTATTTAATATCGTAGATACATTGTACGCAAACCGTAACCAGATAGAACTTTAATTAATACTGCCCTATCTACTGTTTGAATAACAACAAAATAAAGCTACAAGAAATAGATATAGCAAGTAGCCACAGTTATTATGCCTGATCCCGAATGTAGTTAAGAGAGAGTTAGTTAAGCCGGTTACGTTATAAAAACTCTAATCTAAAAACACATGATTAACAATAATTTGACACGATCTCTTTTCAACATGATTGAAATGTGTTGTCTTGAAATAAATTGGCATTTTTCCATTTAATTGAAACTATGTTTAAGGTTTGTAAAAAATAACGATTCAAAATTATCCTAATATCAATTAAATTTATTTGTATGAAAAAGTATTGCAAGAGATTTGAAAAATCAAACACTAGATATTATTATACAATTTTTAAATGGTAAAATAGTTTATTCAAAAAAGTATTCATATAGGTTTATTCCATTTTGAAAAATCTGCCCTATACAAGGACCAAAATACTGGCTTTAGGTATAAAACATTTCAATTTTCACTTGAAGGGCTTATTTTTGTAGCTAGACAAGTTAATAGATCTATGTAAAGTCATGGGATCTGCAGCTGTCACTTTTGATAAATATTATAAATACATATAAAATAAAAATAGTAAAATGTTATCAGTGTTGACCTCCAAAATATGTTGGCATTCCTAAAAGCCCTTTCTATGAAAATTGTTGGGTTGTAGCTCAGCTGGTACAGCATTCTTGCGTTAATCTTGAGGTTTAGTGTCTAAGTAAGAGTAGAATACTGTAGCTTAATTTATAATATACAGGATGTTAAAAAAGGGTTCAAAACTTTAGGGTCTTGTAGTACTCATTAAACTGAGTAAAAAAGTCCTAGTAAATATAGGTCCACAAACCATCTCACACAGAGATACAGGCTATTTAATACTTTTGTTTTTGTAATTTAACCTAACTGGCAGCCACTTTGGCGGCCGCACGGTCCAAGGCGCTACTATCACAGTAGACTAGACCGCCGATGACGGGGAGATCGAGGTTCGAATCTAGGTAGAGTGTACTGAGACTTTTTTTCAAAATGTTTTTTTCCACTTTCCCTCCTTGTAAATGCGAGTACATTTTCTCTACTTATAACCTTTATAAATTCTAAAACTATTAGCGAAGTTAGTACATAAGTGCATAACCAAAACGGGTGGTAAGACGGAGTTGTCACTCTCGTGTTAAAATGGCCTGATGATGACGGGGAGATCGAGATTAAAATTACAATCGGGTCTACTTAGGGTGGTTTTTCCTTATATGGTTTCCCACTCCCATTCCACATAAATGTTTCCTTCTTAATCTCTACCCCATTAACATATATGTGTATAGCCTAAACAATTAGTAAGATACGGTGATTTTTAAAAACAAGGAAAACGTTGTGCCAAAAAAATTAACTGGTCTCATTTCTAGACATTGAACTTGCATCTTGTTTACCTATGTACACATGAGTTAGCATTGGACTTTCATTTGATTACCTAACATAACACCTTGGTCAACACTGATCAGAATAACATTGCTCAAAGTTGTGTTACTGAGGGAGTTGTTCAAAGAGTGTTAGCAGTGTCTCAAGATGTTAATAAAGACAGCTTCTTATTCTAATGTGTAAATGGAAGTAATGCATTTTACTTATGGCCATGTCAATGAAAAATGCTGCTGCCACGCGTCGTCTCTACGAGGAAACACATCCCAACCGCCCAATTCAGTCCCATACATTATTTGTGAAAATCCACCAACGACTGTGTAAATATAGCTCTTTTCAACCTATTATTATGGTTCGTAGGTGTCCCAGAAGTGTTTCTACTCCCGATAAGGAAGTTCGTGCTCTTGAGAAGGGTGGAACAGAATCCAAGATCTAGTGTAAGAATAATTGCAGCTATTGAAGGTATCATTGCGCCTCAGGTCTGAGGAATACTTAGTGAACGGTTGCCGTGCCCGTTTAACGAGAGCAGGCTGTCACTCCCCTCTGATTATCAAGCGAGGGTGATGTTTTGCCAATGTCTTCGTTGAAAATTAGCTATGAACCTAGGCTTTATTGTTGGCATACTTCTTACTGGATTTATTAGAGATGGCATTGGGAACTTTCATAATAATCATGTATAGCCAGATGAAAATCCTCATGCAATTCTCGAATCAAGACACCAACAGTGATATTCATTAAATGTATGGCTGGCCATTTTAGGAGACAGTCAAATAGGACCACTCGTTTTCCGAACACACTAAATGGTGCAGGCTACCATAACTTTCTGCTGAATGTTTTATCTTGTTTATTGGAAGATGTGCCTCTTATAGACAGACAACAAATGTGCTGTATGCATAATGGAGCTCCAACTCATTTTTCTCTAACTGTCAAACATCACGTCAATCAAACATTTAGTAGAAGATGGATAGGTCAAGGAGGTTCAGTCAAATGGCCTCAACAGTCCTTTGACCTTAATCGCTTGAACTCTTTTTTGTATAGGGATACTTAAAGAGTGTAATGTACTCGTCTCCAATCATTGATTTAACCGACGTACAACAGTGGGTTGAAAACTGTTGTCAGACGATTTGAATGAAGACAGAGATGTTTCAAAGAGCACGCAACAGTCTGGTTTAAAGATGTTAAATTTGTGTGGCAATGGAAGGAAAACACGTAGAACACCTTTAGTAGTAATGAGGCTATAAATGTGTGCCATATAAACAATACATCAGAGACTTAAAACTATCCGACTAAGAGAACATGATGAAGGGGATGATTTTTAAGGAGTTACACCTGTTGTCACCCAAATAATAATTTGAAATTATTTTGAGAGGGGAACACCAGCACTGCAGCTGGTTGGGGATACAGCCCCACCTACCCCCGAGCTATCCGTGCCATCGACCTTGCTGGTGTATGTAATCCAGTTATTATCATCAATCTTTCAGAAGTTACCACAAGCCGTGTTTTCATGTCTTTTGTTTACAATATCCCGCATCTTTAGGTCCAGAATTATGATCGTTTCCCTTCCTTTTAGGCATTTGATTGCTTCGCTAGGTTGTTCCATTGCCCAAGCGTGTAAAGCCGCAGCCAACAGCTGCCCCCAGTTGTCAAGATGTGCCTCACACCCCCACCAAACTCAGCGTGACCGCCACGCCGGTAAACTGTTGTCATGCGTCTCTGTATCCGACAACAGCTGGGGGATGTTGCCAGCGCTAGGAAAAACGAGCTGCCGGGGTTATTTATAGCACGGTGACGTCACTGTGACGCAATGACGTCAATCTCTTCCCCCCTTTTTATTTTTCTTCGCCGGCGACGCTCAATTATTCTCCTTGGCAGGAGCTTATCTCGTGGATCTCTACTCCAGTTCACTTCGCCCCAAAAGCCGGTTCCGGAATTCCATGTTGAGCTCCGCATTGGTGGGCACATGGACTAGAGCTCAGGCACGTATAGTCTGACTAGCCGGTGATGGGGAGTCCAGGATTTGAATCTTGGTCGGATGTACAAAGGATGTTTTTTCTAAGGGTTTTTCCACTCTCCTTCTGTGCAAATACGGGAATATTTCCTCCACAATTTTAACCACGCTAATGAATTTTGGATGAAAATGGTAGAATGTTAAAGAAAACGCATCAAAATCTGCGGGGAAGGAAAGTGGTAAACGGTTTAGAAAAACACACCCTCAATAAATACGACCGGAACTCCTATCTCTTCGTCACCAGCGAACCAGGCCGGATGAGCTAGAATTTTAGTCTGGCAATTTGTCTCCCTATTTGTGATATTTGTTCGATTTGAGCTAGTGTTAAACATAGCGGTAGTATAGTATTTTAAAACCCCATATAACTTAACTGTCATAAATACTCGTATAAGCACTAACTAAAAATAAGTATTTTAACTAGCTATAAAAACCAGAAACTTCCTAAACTATCTTGTATAAAACTGTAATATTTCGTCGATTGAAGGAGAAGTTTAAGAGTAAAAACACAATAAAAATAAAATCACTGTAAATTTTTTAGAGTGGGCCTATTCCTTAAATATAGCATCTGTAATTTGTTTAATACATCCAAAATATTTTTAAAATTAATAATATTTATAAAAATGACAATCATAGATAAAAAGAATTTGTCTCCAAATATAAATTACTTCACCACACTACTTCTTTGTAGTCTCTTAATTTGAAAAGTAGGTATAAAAACAAAATATCGTATGAACAGTACATTATAGAGTATATTTTAAATATTTAAATATGAAGGATGTCGGTTGGATGACTTGGATCGTATATGCTCTAGAGCAGATATGTTCAAACTTCCCCCGTCCGGGGGCCGCTTAATCTTGGGGAATTGGCTGGTGGCCATACATGAGAGTTATAATACCTAATGCCCTAATATAGTATACACACGTACATACACACCCATATATATACATTACATACATACATACATACATACATACATACATACATACATACATACATACATACATACATACATACATACATACACGCATACATATAATTTAAGAGTAAGCTGGCGGGCCACACAGAACGCACATGCCTGTTCTAGAGCAAACGATCGATTTACAAACTTATCAAAGGTCTCGGGATCATCCATCGTTTCTCCTCTTTACAAACTTTTTTCTATACAATATATAGGATGTATACAGAATATTCAATCTTTCTTCAAAGACTTTTGTCCCCACCTTTCTAGGGAAAAAAAAAAATGAAATGTAAATGTCAATACTAAACTAATTAATTTTTTTCTCTCATGACCAACCAAGGTGAATTTGATCACACTACATTATTATCAGAAGGCATTTAATATAGTTGGTAGTTTTATAGACTCAAAAATCCAATTTCAATGACGTAGTTTCTTACGCGATCGACCGAATATTTCCGTGATATCAACCGGTTGCTGACACCTTCACTAGAGGAATACTCGTCTCATTAAATTAGATAAGTTATAATTGTAATGTTGTTAGTTTTCGAAATATTTGATCTTCTTTGTGTTATTAATTACTAGACGGATAGTTGACATGAGTGGTCTTGAGGTAAAGTGCTCGACTCAGGGCCAGATGTTCGTGGGTTCAAACTCAGGCGGTGTCACCGGATTTCTCTTGAGTGATAAAAATCCATAGCACAACTTCCTTCGGAGGGGAAGTAAGGCCACCGGTCCCATGACAATTGTGACATGTATAAAAACACTGGAAGCTATGTGAAAATACCTTTCCCGGCAAAATTGGTAGACCCTCTCGTTCTAACTAGTATACATTTTCTTGCGCCGATATAATAAGTTGGTTCAGAAAATCCGCGCTAAATACCTCAAATAAATGAAATTAAATAACAGACTATGGTCTCATAAGATAATAACTTAATTCGTGCTAAGCTTCATTAAAACATTTTGATTTAATAAAATCTATGCACCTTTTGGAATCTAAATACGATTTCCTGGAGCTGTGTTCGGCTATCTCAAGTCAGTCAGCCACTGATGCGGATAGTGCTGACTGTACGGCCAGTTCCTCGGATGGCCACGGCGCTAGCAGCGGGGCTGACGTCCAATGCGCATCGATGCAACGTTATGAAATGATGGCGTGCCAGGTGAACCCTTCTGTGTTTTATTGCACCCCTTGAGTAAGGGGATAGGAGAGAGAGAGGGGGGCCTGTACGGGTACACGGACAAACTCCCCACGGGGCTGCCCTAGTTCCACGAGAACACGGTTCATCGAGCGGACTGTGCGTCTGATTTTATAGGCAGATCTTACACTCTGGGGACTTCATGTGTGTGCGCAACGCGTCTTACTACGCGTCCAGGCTGCACACATACTTGCACTAATTGAGGTAAAAACCATCCTCCGTACATCCGTCTGGAATTTGAACCTCGACATCCTCGTCCACGGCAATCCAATACAATGCGAGAGTGACGCCTTAGAACATTTGACCACTTATAGAGTTCCTAGGTTTGTTTATTACATACTAGCAGAAGTACTCGGCATTGCCCTGGGTAACAAGGTAATCCATTGCGTGATTACCCCTGGCAATGCTTTTCTTTGGCTCAAACACACAGGAAAATGATCTCTTGATTTTATTTCTTCCTGACCAGTTTTTAATTAATTGAACAGAATTAAATCCAAAATTTTAAAATCCGGCTTCGAGGTGTACATGTTAGTACACAAGGGCTACTAATTTTTAAATTCCAGACCTCTGCGTGTGGTAGATATTGCGCAATACTCATGAAAGACACAACCTTCATTTTATTAATATAGAAGAAGAAGAAAATACAATCTGAATCCAAACCACTGGTGGTAAAATCATTCAATTGCTACTGTGATAAAAATTAATAAATACTAGAGATAGGTCGAATCTAATATTTCTTGAATCTGAATCTTAAATTTTATTTCGTATCTAGAATCCAAATCCGAATCTTTAAAAATGTTTGTTAAAGTTAAAATATTTAAGATTGAATTTAAAAAAGTTGTTAAAGGAATATATACTACAACAGTACTCTATGTTAAGTTTACGAACCCAATCCAATAATAAAATATTTCAAAAAGTGTGTACAAACATTTTAAACGTATGTTAGGTTTACTAAAAAAAATTTCACCAATAGTATTAATCTCAAAAAATACTATATACCACACCACTCTTTCAACCACAGTACAAGGGCTGATTAATATTTACAACAAGTTAGGCCTAACTGCTTTTTTTTAAATATAATATTTTCACTTTCACAAATCTGTGTCATTCCTTTACAAACGGGAATTATTAAAGTTAATTTTTCTATTCACTCTACTATGCCTCTGGTTTCTAGTCTGTCTGTATTGATTTGTTAATACAGTATGAATTATAGATCCTAATTAGGAGTTAAGCACATCGAATCCGATTCTAAGATATATTTGGATTCAAAATTTCGAATATAATTCGAATGATAGTAAAATTCGAATTTGTATCCGAAATTTCAAATGTTCGCAGAGGCTTACATTTCACCAATAAATTTTACTTTCGGTCATGCTAGGAATCAAACCCAGGACCCTTGGAAAAGTAGACAGACTCGTTACCAACTGAGCTAAGGTGTTAGAAATATTATATAAAAACGTGAAGTGATTCCTTTCAACAATGATACCCGGAATTTTACCAAAGAGATTTTCGCGTCGTCCCAAAAAATTTAAAATCTTAAAAACATTCAAAGAAGAAGCCATTTCAGAAAACGATAATATACTGACAGCAAATTACTTGAGTTCCACCAAACCAATTTAACCCCTAACCCCTTCCTGCTTCTCTTACCGGTTCTACCACAAATGGTGTGTACAAAAACATAGATTGTGATTGTTATCTGAAATTTCTATACTAGTTCAGCAGCACAACAGCCCTTGTAAACGGCAAATGAGAAATTTAATACGCCTTTAAAAATATTTGTTAGGGATACTGGCATCATCATGTGGGATTAATTGGGGGAAGGGACGAGGGGAGGAGTAACTATATGATGAACGCGCGCTAAGTGATTAATTAACGCGCCATTTTAAAACTCACAAAACCAGAGCTTTCAGATTATCCTAGACGGCACACGGGCGGACTATCGAGGGTTGTTCCCTCCTCCAATACTTGTTAGGGCGAAGCGGGTGCTCGCAGCTTGGTCCAATCAACAGAGTGCACTGTTACCCCCATCTCTTTGTTTCCTCTCAACACTGCAGTGAAAGGCGCGAAGTGGACCTGATGAAACGAGGAAGCCGCAAGGAGAGAAATATGGAGAGAACGCACACTCCTCGAAACTTTTCCGCCGCGCTAAACCCTTTATTATAATTGGATGAGTGCGGGACAGAAACACGTGATTAATCACTCGGAAGTTAACAGGTCTCTCGTTGTGGCCGGGAGCGAGCTGAAACACTTGTCCCACACCTTTCAGGGTAATTGGCTCGATCCTTGTCTTTGGGACCTCAAGGCGGATTCAGGCTGTTAGTGGTTTCATCGTTTTAGATCGAGAGGTGTCAGGAACTAATAGCCCGAACATGTCAATTACCGATTAAAAGAATACCCCTGATGTAGCCTTGTATTTGTATTAAAAAAAGAGCGTCTTGTTGACATTAAAACAACCATCAAAGTTCAATATTAAATTTCAGCGCCAATATACCATTTTTCAATATTTCTTGACATAGTTTGTTATTTATAAAAAAAAATAAGAAAAATACTACACATTATTGTTTGGACTAGTGTAACCTACAAGTAAAATACTATAAACAACAAACAAAACAGTTCAACCCAAAGAAAGTACTGAGAATCTTAATAACATATTTAAATATCATTAATATTTTATTGTATCAAAGGATGAGTTGAGATATTTCAAAGCCACTTTATAAACAGTTTTTTGTTTATCACCGCATATAACTACCTGTTCAGGTTAAACGCATATATGATAGCTATGCCTATTCTAATGGGGTAGGTATGAGGAAGAAAATATTTTAGAAGTAATCTACCCACATTTGCGTGAAAAGGGAGTGGGAAACTATTTAGGAAAGAACACACTTAGTGGAACCGACTGAGATTTGAACGTCAATCTCCCCGTCCTCAGCATGCCAGTTTAACCCGAGAAGACGCTTTAGATCATTCAGCCACTGAAGCAAGCAATACTGTATTATTATTATTATTATTATTATTATTACATATTAATATTATACTAACTTAATGCGAAAAGTCCACCTTGGACTGTATTGCAGATACTAGGGAGGTCACGGTTCAAATTTTGACCCTTTGCCCTACGGGTGGTTTTCCGAATGTGATTTATCACTGCAGTATTTTCATTTTCCACGGTAGTAAGGGTGCTCTTCCTCTAAACAACCTTTCTGATCCCTAAATCATAGATTAAGTTGTTAATAGGCCTCGTGTAGAGGGCAGTAATATTTTTTAAATTACTATTTTACCATACCAACAGACCCGCTTCGGTGGCCGCATAGTCTAAGGAGCAATCTCGCAATAGATTGAACTACCGATGACGGGGAACTTGGTGTTTGAATCTCGGTAGTGTATACCAGGTGGTTTACCCTAAATGGGTTTTCACTTTCCCTCCACGCAAACTCAGGTATACTTCCTCTAAAACTCAACCCTTCTCATCCCTAAAACATTAGCGTAGTTGGTACATATGCGAATAACCCAAACGGATAGTAAAAATGGGGTGACCTGGTGGTCTAGGGGTAAGGTGTCAGACTTCTGTGCTGGCGGCCGGGGTTCAATCCTCGGTCCCGGCATAGATTTATCTGATTACCAAACCCTTCCTTCACCTCTGACAAGACATCTTGTGAATGTGAGGAATGCCAGGCCTCCACCGTGGTTCGGATTCCACCTTAAACTGTAGGTCCTCCATTTCATCTCACAATCACCCAACCATTACACATTAGCGTAAGTGCGTATAACTCAAACGGGTAGTAAGACGCGGTGTTAATAATAATAATAGTAAAAATGCTGTGCTAAGAAAAAACGGCCACGCACCGTCTAGACTGTAGATGATAGAACCTCCCTGACACAGATACCGTCGGAAGCACATGAATTGTGTAAGGTATGTGTGCATACACACTCATGCAGTGTACACATGTGAAGAACGTCACTCACGTTGCCGAGTGGCGAGTTTTCCCTCGGCGATATCCTGGCAAACAAACAGTGTCTTTTCTTAACGACACCTTCTGCTCTCTTGGATACACCGCGCGTCTCCGCGTCTTTTATGTGAAAGGGTCACAGCCACAGACGTCGACCACATGTGCGTTCCATGGCTCGGAATTAACGTTAGAAATGTTTTGTCTCCAGGTTGAACGTGGAACACGAGGACGTAAGTTTGACTTAATTTTAGAAAGAATAAGCTGGGTATGATATACTACTTGTTTTTTAATTATTTTATCTTTATTTATACCAGACTGTCCGTCAAAAGCGGTAGTATCGTTTATTTGAGGTATTAACGTGCATTTTATGAACCGACTGATTATATCAGCGCACGAGAATGTCTATGAACGATAGTGAAAGGGGTCTACTAATTTTACCAGGAAATTTATTTTCACATATTTTTCATGGTTCTTTCTCACGCTACAATCAACATGGACCTGATAGCTTTACTTCCCCTCCGAAGGAAGTTGTGCTAGGAATTTTTATTGCTCAAGAAAAATCCGTCGACTCCCGTTGGGTTTAAACCGATGAACATCGGGTTATGATGCGAGCTCTTTACCCTAAGATAACCGAGGTTGGCTGGTAGTTGCAGATCACAGACTTGACGTATTAACATGTGAAAAATGTACTAGTAACGTTTGTATGTAACTTTCAAATACTGTTTTTCCTACCGTGTTATTAACATATATTTACTCAGCTTGTTCTAACTACAACATAAATATTTATAGTAGGATTATGATAAGAAGGAACTTATATAAAATATAAGCATATATCATCATTTACGGTTAATATTGATCACAATTTAGTTTATTATTATTTCATAGGTATTTACTATTCATATTCTATATCAAAAATGACAGTGGCAGATTTCATGACGTGAGGTAAACACATAACCCCAAGTCATGAAATCTACAACTGTCTCTGCCTGCATGCACGGTCATGTTATGAACATTGCTTTAGTCACTTTTATAACTATCAAAAAAGTTCCCTTAATATCGAATAATAATAACAATATTTAGCACTGCGTCTTACTACCCGTTCGGGTTATACGCTTTAAGTACTAATTACGCTAATGGAATAGGAATTGGGAAGGTTGAATTAGAGGAAGTGAACCCGCAATTGCGTGGAGGTAGAGTGGAAAACCATTTAGGAAAAACCACCCTCAGTTCACCCGACAGAGATTCGAACCTCTATCACCCCGTCTTCAGCAGTCGAGCTCAACACGACAAGCGCGTTAGCCAACTACGCCACCGAGGCGGGTCTTAATATCGAAAACGAACTGTAGAGTTTACTGTGTGTCCAACTCATGATTTTTGTTATATTTTTCACTAGCACGTTCATAATTCAAGTAAACAACGATCTTTCCTCCTTACTCCTTCCATCCCTCAAAAATGGTGAGGAAACTACCGAAAGATAAAAAAAAACTAAAGCAAATAAATAACTTCAGAAAATGAAAATAGGGTTAACAAAATATTCCATAAAAGTTATTTTTAGCACGTGGAAGGATACTTTTGTCAATTGTGAAGCCACGCCACGCCTTTTTACCCGTTAGGGTTATACGTCTATGCACTAATTACGCTAATGATTTTAGGAATTTTAAAAGCCATATTTAGAGGATGTGTACCCACATTTACGTGGTGAGATAGTGTAAAACATTTTTTGGAAAAACCATCCTCACTACTGACCGACATTTTAACCTATATTTCCCCACTATCGGTTGTATAGTCTACCGTGAGACCACGCGGCCACTGTAACGGGGACCTCTTATGGGGAGCGCTATTTCCCCGCTATCGGTTGTCTAGTCTATCGTGAGACCATGCGGACACTGTATAGGGGACTTCTTATGGGGAGCGCTATTTCCCCGCTATCGGTTGTCTAGTCTATCGTGAGACCACGCGGCCACTTTAACGGGGACTTCTTATGGGGAGCGCTATTTCCCCGCTATCGGTTGTCTAGTCTATCGTGAGACCACGCGGACACTGTAGAGGGGACTTCTTATTACGGGGAGATGTAAAACCACTGGCTTATGAGATGTGCTGTGGTCAGCGCAGACAACTTGGTCTCACGTGTTCTAATGATTTGTGAGACGATGTTAGCAATTTTTGAAAGGACTCAGGCGAACATGCCTTGCCATTGAAATATATACGTTGAATGTGCTGGGCACAATTTCAAACAACTGTTGTAATCCTTACGTGCAGCTGTAAATAAAATGCTGTGTGCATGCGGTTCAGACTTTGTCAAACATTCCTTGCTCACTACACAGTCATGTAACGAGGTGTCAATACCACACGATCCGTCGTATTTCACTACGATGACTGACCCGTGTTGGCGACCTGCCCCTGGGGCTGCTCTCACATTTTGGGACAGGAGGGAGGGAGGAAGGTTTTCCACCACCAGGCTGCTTACATCAATCCACTCATGTTGAATTCTCCTACTACCTGTCTTGGGTTTCACACATCAATTAATAAACACGGTGTATACAGTTCAGAGGACTGAAACTCTACTTTCCTCATCCATACCACATTCGTATGATTACTATCTATGCCTATAGCCAGCACGTTTAATGAGACACTGTTGAAATAAACACCTGTGTGGATATATTGTACTTGATTATTTTTCCACGATTACGGATAGCCAGAATGGACAGTATGATGCGGAAAAACGCAATATTTTCTTTTAATCTCCCATTCATAACTAAAGCACCGTCTCATTAGAGTGTCACACAATTTGGCGCAATGGACGATACGGATTAGTAGAACTCTAGGTTCCATATTAGAGTATTTATATAGAGGATCTACAAACGAATGACAACTAAATTAGGACCTACCAATTTAGGTATAAGTAAATTAACGTAAATTGTTCACAATAAATCCTTGTATTTCATCCTCCCTCATACACTATTGGCTAAGAACTAACTACCCTTAATCTTAGGGTTGGATATAAAATTCCAAAAACCCCTTGGGGAAACCCTATGAAAACCCTAGATACCAAGTTTTGGCCCGATCGGTAAAATAGTTTAGGCTCTAGTTGGAGGCACAGACAGATAGACAGACAGACGGAAAGTCAAACACAACTTTTTTGGATTCGGGGGGTCATTAAACGTCAAGATTCATTAAAATCTTGAGTTCGATTTTTTTGACGATCACAATACTTTCTCTACCTGCAAGATAGCGAGAAAGTAAAAACATAAACAAAAGCTACCAACCTCCACACTAGCACACTGAATTTTGTTGTTATAGTGAAACATTCTTATCTGGTTTTATTAGAATTCGTAATATCTGGATTTTCCTTTAATACTAATCTGAAAGTACATCAATATTATATTCCTACTCTCTGACCATAACGCTTTCTTCTCTGACATATTTTTTTTTTTTCATTTTCTACCGAAACGGGTGAAGAGGACACGAAGAAAATGCGCGAAGGAATATACAAGGTATAGAGAGGGAAGGAGCCGAGAAGGGAAGAAAGGTGTATGAGCCAAAGATAGATAAGATGTATTGGTAATAATATATGTCCAAAGATCGGTTAACCCTTTTCAAAACTGTGCTTCGTCCATCTTTCTTACCCCTTAATGGTCAGTGGACCTTATTTACTACGAATCAAACCTCCGTTTTGGTCAGAATAATGCGAACCAAAGCTGTTTATTCTAAAACGAGAAAGGTTTTTTTAGCAATTATAATCATAACATCACTTAGTCTTACACCTTCGTGGAATATTATCTTCTGTGTTCTCCACTGGGATTATCTTCTCCACGTTATATAATCTATTTACCGTTTGGTACATACTTTAAGGCCATTGGCCCTGTCGAGTGCAAGTCTAAAACCTATTTTGTGGGATGGTGGGTGGGAGCGTGAAAGGCGTGGTGTGGCTTCACAAGCAACAGAAGTATCCTTCCTCGTCAACAAGAACAGACAGAACACGAACACCGTAGATGGCGCTAACTACCGGACAGGTCTTGCGGACAAATCATAAGTTTGTAAATACTGATTTTCTCGAAAGTGAGTGGAGTTCTTATGTTAATATTTTCAACACTCCTTCTAAGATAATATATCGATGTTTATTAATTGTTATATTTTCATATTTTTTGTTATGAATCTGGCAGTTTTATAATTAAAAATGTCAACATTATCGATATTTGATCAGTTTTAAAATTATAGAGCAGGTGTGTATATAAAAAGTATGAATTAATCAACATGCTTCTATTCTCGAACAAACCATTTCCGAAAAGAAAATTGTAAAATAATATAAATTCTTAATGATAACTATTTGTTTCCATGGCTCTGCATTTCCACGCCAATTTAAAAGTGCTAATTGGCTTAAGGTAAGATGTAATAGAATGCCAATCCAGGATAGTATTTTTAAAATTTTCAACAAAAATAAATAAAACATTGCTTCAGTAGATACATTTAGTTTACTTTGTTACACAGAGTATCCTCAACAGTAGTTTTTTTAATTTGTTATAGGCGTTGCGTAATTTGGCCATAGCTTTTTCACTTAGTTTTGCAAGGCTCTGGTTGAATGCATCTATGCTCACGACATATATTCAAGAACTGTTAAGATTACTTTATTTTTTATCACCCCATCTTACTACCTATTACCCACCTCGGTGGCGTCGTTAGATAACGCACTAGTTTCGTAAGCTAGACTGCCGAGGACGGGGAGATCGAGGTTCGAGACTAGGTCGGGTGAGATAGGGGGTGGGGTTCCTAAATGGTTTTACACTCTCCCTCCACACAAATGTGAGTTCACTTAATCTAAATTCAACCTTCCTGATTCCCGATTCAATGACTGAAGCCCTTTCTGAAAAGAAAACTAAAGATAAATGTTTTTTTAGGTGCTTTGCAGAAAGGACTTCGGTCATTTATTGAGGCCCTTTCTGCATGTAATTATGGAAACTACTTGTTTTTTGACTGAGGTGCAGAGAGCGATTCAATTAGTACTTAAAAGACCTTCCCGAATGTGTAATAAGACCCTGTGATATAATACTTTCTGTTCAGGCTATAAGCGTATTTGATATTACAATATCAAAGTAGGGATTTGGAAGAAAGCATTTTAGAGGTAAAATACCTGCATTTGCTTGGAACGAGAGTGGAAAACCATTTAGGAATAAACAACCTCAGTAGACCCGACCGGGATTCAAAGCCCGATCTATTTGTCGTCAGCAGGCCGCCAGTCTAGCACGTGAGCGTCACCTTAGAACATTTGGCCACTGAAAGGAAATATGAATTACAATGTGTATACATACAAACAAAATGTATATATATTGATTTACATAAGTTAACTGTGTTTTTTTGTTGTAAAAACTGAAAAAATTCAGACCTTGGCTCGCGTTTCTTCCAATCCCATCTTAAGGTACGTATTTGTGCTAGAAGACGACTTCAACTAGCTAATCTAAGAGAACGAGATAAGGGTGAGTTTTAAGCTAAATCACCAGAAGAGGAAACCAGCTAGTGTGACACACTTCAACCTGTGATCCCGAGCTAAGACTCGAACCAAGGCCTTTCAAGTAAGAGTAGAACACATCTAGTTTTTCCAGTCTCGCAGTTTACTCCTAAATTCCCAATCATGATCAGGCAACGAAGGGGAAAAGGGGGGGAAGTGTGCCTGTCGGGTGGCCTCGGGGGGGTTTGGCTTCCAGAAGATAGAAGGACGCGCAATGGGAAAATAATGACTAATGGATGTGCTTAGCTTTCCATTAGCGTAACCCTCTAGCGACAACATTCATCGATATGTTCAAAGATAGCCAACAAAATTAACTGCGTTAATCATGGAGGGTTTCATTTCGGGGTTTGATCCCGGTCGAGTGCACTGGGGGCAGTTTTACTAAATGGTTTTCCACTCTCCTATGCAAATGCGGATGTATTTACTCTATATTAAGCCTTCCTAATCCCTAGTTCATTTATGTAATTATCAGCACATAGGCGTATAACCCGAAGAGGTAAGAAGCGGTGTTTAAAAAAAATCTGACTCGTTAGGTGTATAAAAGATCTAAGATACAGAGATTTTAGAATATATTTTATTTTGTCACTTAGACCACTTGTTTGTTAAGGAAATACACACTTAAATAACATATAATGAATTATATAAGTAATATTTTTATTTTTTTGAAATAAATTTTTTCTGTTGTGTTTTACTTGAAGAACATCAGATTATTTAGTACGGTAAGCGTTAGATAAAACTGTAGTAAAAAAAAACTTGGACCTAATGGGGGTATCTATACTTTTATTAAATATATATTTATTTGGTACACTGATCTTCACTACTAAACAAGTCTAATCAAAGTCATAAAATTTATTTTTAAGTAAATAAGCCTTTTGTGTTTGTTGATAAATACAGAGAATCATTATTTTTAATAGTTTGTTTAATATGCTCTGGAACTAGAGATACATTTATATATACGACGTATAAAGAGAATTAGTTAAAATATCTATTCAATAAGGCCCTTATCCGTGTTTAGAAAATAAACATTAAATAACCTTAATAAAATTAGCTTATAACGACTTGATTTTTTGACCACATGGTTTAAGGAGTCACTCTCACAATAGACTAGACTGCTGACGACAGAGAGATCGGGGATTAAATCCCGGTTGGGTGTATGGAGATTTTCCTAAATGGTTTACCTTTCTCTTTCTCTCGGCGCAAATTCGGGCACACTTTCTCTAAATTCAACCTTCCTAATCCCTAACTCATTAGCGTAATTAGTACACTCTGCGTATAACTTGAACACGTGCTAAAAATAAGAAGAAAAAAGCTTATAACGGTAACCTCACGTCTAACTACATTATCTGAACATCCGCGTATAACTACTTAAATGTGGTAGAGATGATTAAAATAAAGTTTAAAAAAACACGCATTTATCTGCAAGGGGAATGAAAAACAATTTAAACAAATACCCTAAGCTAAGGTGACCTTCATCCTTGATTTTCGTAGACAGTCCTCGAAGCAAGACTTATGTTCCAAATTGAGTCTGTGCCCGATTTGCTCGCTTATTTGTTAAATAAATTAATGTGATTTAAAATATATTCGTCATAACTAATATTTTTTTAAATAAAGTCATTTGCTAAGAAGTGTAGATGTACAATCTTACAACACTCCATAGTATCAAACATAGATAGCGAAGAATATTTCTAGCTTTTTCTGACTTATTTATGGCGATTTACCCTTTTCATTTGGCGTGGAAATGCAGAGCCATGGAAACAAACTGTTATCTTCAAGAATTTTTATTGTTTTGCAATTTTATTTTCGGAAACGGTTTGTTCAAGAATAGAAGCATGTTGATTAAGTTTCATTTTTTATACAAACACCCCCTCTATAATTTTAACAGTGATCAAATATAGATAAAATTGACATTTTTCAATAGAAAATTACCGGCTTCATAACAAAAAATATGAAAATGTAACAATTAATAAACATTGATACATTATCTTAGAAGGGGTGTTGAAAATATAACCATAAAAAATTCACTCCTTCTCGAGAAAACTGATATTTCCAAACGTATGATTTTTCCACAAACCTGTCGTGTAGCTTACGCCATCTAAGGTTTCCGTCCATCCGCTCCTGTTGGCGCGGAAGAGTACTTTGGTTGGTTGTGAAGCCACGCCACGCCTTTCACCCTCCTGTCCACCATCCTACAAAATAGGTTTTATACTTGCACTCGACAGGACCAAGAGCCTTAAAAATAATACCTTTTTGACCTAATTGAGTGTAGGATAGTTCCACATGTTCTTGTACAGTGTCCTATCACTTTAATTATACTATACATCGCCTCATTTCTTAAATTTAATTTGTTGAATTTGTTCAATAATACAAATATAAGAAAACATTATTATAGGGAGTACAATATACCATTTATATAGCAACTACCTTCTCCAGCTTCTACTAGTGATTTTAGAATGTCTGTCCCGAAAATAACAAGAAATAAAATCGTATCTTTACCCTAAGCATACCTGTACAGGATTCGAGCCCCCTATCTTCCTGTCACCGACAAACTAATTCAAATAAGATTGACGTGTTAGTCTGCGTGCCCATCGATGTGGGTGTTTGTTCCACTTTGAAAGGGTATTTGTAAACGTGCCCTCGCAGTTGGAAAAATTGCTCCAAGCGGTTATTAGAAGTTCAATGTTACATCCAACGGTAAACAACAATATTTCAACATCACCGAAACTTTCTAACGGAGAAAATCATCCCTATCTTTTCGGGACGTTGTATTTATATTCCCCTCTCAACCATTCTCAATGGGGAGGAGAATAAGCCCTTTTCAAAAATGTATTCACAGTTGAAATACCCTTGAAAAGAATTACTTTAACCCCCCTCCCTCCCACTTATGTCTTGACTCCTTCCCACCCCGACCCTTGGAGCTTCCATCAAGCTTCTCAACTAAAGTTTCGGAGCTTTGAAGCGTGGGTACGAACAAAAGGTACGAATGGGCTCCATAGGATGCACACACTCGTAAGGCAGTTGGACCTATATAGTGTGTCGCTAAATTTTTCTCTAAAACACACACAGAAGCACACAAGCTGAAGTGTTATTTTTAAAGTTGTTAATAGCTTCTCTCTTTTTTCGCAACACATCTATCTATCTTGTAGGGCTAATAGCAAGCATTTAACTACACAAATGGCTTAGGGAGGGGAAATGTAATCTATAGGGAATATAACCACACTTTCCTGAAGTAATATTGGTAAATCATTTATGAAAAAATACCAATTCACACATGGTTGAGATTCAAACCTCCATTTCCACTACACCGCAAAACCATATCAGAAGATCCTGACGCCTCAGTTCGCGTGCCCATTGATACAGGTACTATTTTAAAATGCGTTTTAACTTCGTCAATGAGATCGTGTGTGATGTGGTGGAAGCCACGCCCCCACGTTCCTCCGTGTGCTAGTATATAAGTGTCCAGCTGTCAAACAAAATGTTTGGAAGACTCAGCAACTTGTGCACATCAAGGGCGTAGCCCCCAACACATCCTGTGGGACCTCCTTGGTGGAAAATAAATCGCGTTTTTCTACGGAACTATTGATTTGATTCTTTTCAGCACCGTGTCTTACTCCCCTTTCGGGCTATACGCTTATGTACTAACTTAGTTACTATAATGTGTTAGGGATGAGGAAAGTTGAATTTATAGGAAGCATATTCACATTTGCGTGGAAAACCAACTAGGAAAATCCACCCTCAACACACCCGACTGGGATCGAACCACGATCTCCCTGTCGTCAGCATTCTAGTTTTTCTTGTGAGTGACGTATTAAATATGCAGCCTCCGAAGCGGTTATTGATTTAATTAAATGTTTATTTGCACTTACACGTTCTAGCCTTCTATAAGTAGCTCTGCCTCTGTTTTATTTCACCCAGTGATTTTTTACATCCTGTATGATAGCTATTATTGTTTTAAATAGAACGTGTATCACCATGGTTTTTAACGTCCATGAGGTAGGCATTTCAGAGGAACTGCACCAGCTTTATCATAAAGAGAGGTAGGGATAAACAATGTAATAGCTCATATCTTGAAAGAAGGAATAAAAACAAGTGAACTCGGGTAAGAGTCAAACTTTGACCTCTCCATCACTGGCAATCTAGTCCATCGTGACACTGAAGTCTTAGACCAATTATCCACCGAGCTAGTACTGAGGTAGTTTTTATAGATGGTTTTTCAACCACCACCCACGCTTATATACTTATTCCACCTTCATCGTTCTTAGCTCATTAAAGTAAATATGAGAATAGCACGGACGGAAATTTAGACGCGGTGCAAAGAACAAAAAAGTTTGTATCGGTCAAATATAGGGTACTAAAACGATTGAGATGAGTTTAATTTTAATAGAAAGAATCTTTAAGAAAATACAAACTTTTTATAGTCAACATTTATAACATTTTATTGTATTATTGGGGTTATTTGTATATAGTTGGTAAGTTCTACAGATACAGAACACATGACTATATGCAAAGGCAGGTTTTTATGGTGAATATTTTTTTAAAAATTCTCATTAATTTTTCAAAATGGTGGTGTTTTGTGTTGAAAATTTCACACAAATATTTACTGTCATATCACCCTAATCTATATCGCCAAACTGTAGCATACAGCATGTGGTAATATTTTTTTCACTCATCGTGGTTCGTCTATCAGTCACTACCAAATTGTACGTTGAAAAATACCGTTCACTGTCTGCATTTGAAATGGGCAACCAAAGAGATTGCAGCGATTTTTCTACAAAAACATTAAAATGTTCACCTTTGTGTTTCAAACCTATGAGAGCTTTTACCACATCCACATAGTCACTGTCAGTTTGTTCGGAAATTAATGTGCACAGTTCTTTGTGGCCTAGTTGAAAATCACACTGCAAGTCTCGGAAAGCAGGAAGGTCCTTGAACATTCTTTCAAGTTCCCTCCCATCACTTGAACTAGGCCTGCTCAGTAGCTTAGTAGGGTCAAATAGGTACCCTAATGCTTTTATTACTTTTATTTCATCACTATTTTTGGCTAGCATTGAATATAGCTTGGCACAAGTTAGTGCACCACATGCCTTCAAACACTCCTCAGTTTGTCCTCTACATAGTGGTGAAACTTTGGCTAACATCTGTACAACGTTGATACCAAACTGACCATCTCTCACTAATTCACACTTCGCTTTCAGTGATTCGATTCTTGATTGTACTAAATGTGCCACAGGCTTATCTTTACTTTGAAATTCCAAAATTGGATTTGTAATTAATTTACAATTTTCTGACACAAAGGCTACTTGAACCTTGACCATTTTACATTTAGTGTCATTCAAGTGTTCATCCAACAAATTTTGACCTTGAACTGAAAGATTGTTATTTTGTTTGAGAAAATTAACAATTGCATCAAAGTATTCTGACAAGTACACGACAGAATTAAACCAACTAGACCAACGAGTTAACACAGGAATTGGGTAAAGTTTCACTTCTAGTGTCGGGTAATTTTCAACTAGATGTTTCTTATATTCCGTTTTTAATTTACGAGCGTTTCTGAAAACGTTCTTTAGGCCAGAAATTACAGAATTCAACTCTTTTAAGTTCTTTTGCCATATTTCTCCGAGTAGATTAAACTTGTGACACCAGCACGTAAATCCTAATAAATGTTCACCAATTAAAACCTTTAATGTACTAACACATTTAATCATGTATGGAGCACTGTCTGTACAAATAGCCTTGATATTGTTAAAGTCAATATTTAAATCATTTATAGTTTCCATGATTGCCTGGCTTGTCGTAGTAGCATTTGCTGTTTGGAGAAAACTGCAAGACCCTAAGTAGAGTTGCTGTGATGATTTTCCTTCTAGCGTTCCAAACAGAATAGCAAAAACACAGTTGCCACTCCGATCTGTAGTTTCATCACAGAATATAGCCACAGATTTATTGGCTAAAGAGACTTTTATATTTTCTTTAGCTAAAGCTCCACATTTAGGGACATATTCTCGTCTTAGCCAGGAAGCTGAAGGTAAGTCGCCTGAACCTTTAATGTATTTGCCCATCCAACTTCTAACTACTGGATTGTCCAGTTTTTCAATAGGAATGTTGGCCTGCAAGAAATTAAAACAATTGTGTTGACAAATATCAGAATAATTAGAATACAATAATTAACCATAATCTCCTTCTGGATTTGTAATGATAAGGGATTTAAAGAAAAATATTAATATTGAATAGTAGGCCGACTAGGCTCACACTAAAATAAATGTCGGCCTAGTCCCAAATAAGGATTAGAAACATACATATTGTGCTAAAGGCCTAATTTTACCTTGAGAAACATTTCGGTTGTGTCCATTATAAATTCCACTTTATCATCTTTCGCCTTTTTTTGAGCTTGAATTGCCCCCTCAATGGATAACTGTCGCTTTACTCCTGTAGTTAAGGAAGCTTGGACTTGTTTAATGTGCCCTTTATTTTTGATGTGCTTTTCACACGCATCACGTCGTTTCCATTCAATTCTAGAATTACAGTGTTTACACAATACAATATTTTTATCATTTAAATAAAATCCATGATTTTTGTATTCATTTACACGTGAAACTGCACTAATTTCAATCGTTCTCCCCATGGTGAAATTAATAGTTGCTTAACTACACACGACTTTGGATAATGTGAAAAATGCAAATCATGATCTAATCAAGTATTAACACGTTAATTTAATGGTTTATTAGTGAAGCTAGTGACGGGCTATATCGAAAGAAAACCATCTAATACCAACATATGAAAAATGTGTAGCACCAAAAAAGTTATATACTTATTACCTCTAGAATATACATGCTTGAACATTGCTTAGTAATTGCAACAAGCAAAGTGTTTTTTGGCTTAAAATTTGATGTGCAGTCTATGAGTAGTAATTCTATTGTGTTTTATTTACTTAATCATTCCAAGACGGCAAGATGGCGGGTGGCGACATATGGTAGTTGAAATCTCTTGTTTGAGATATTTTTATTTGGTTTAAGTGAAATATAAAATAAGCTGAGTACCCAAAATAACTTAAATAAATATCTGGCAGCGAGTATTAAAATTAACGCAGGATATGTTAATTTTTAAAAAAAAATTGAGGTGAAAAACACGTTTATTTCCAGTCTTGTTTCAGTTTTAAAACTACGCATGCGCAAAATATATGATCCAGACACATTCTTAAGGCTTGTGAGACTTCTGTGAAAATAAAATGGCGGCAAATTTTACGCTGTGAAGGAATGTTTATTCAATAAAATATTGTTTTTAAAACTTCAAATCCGACTATTGAAATATTAAAGTGTGAAAATAATATTAAATTTTTCGCGTTAATCGCGAGAATAATAAAATTTCGCGAGAATAGCAAAATTTCGTGAAAATTCGCGATTTGAAAATATGTTGGATCACCTCATAAACATTGTGAAACGTGTAAATATAGATTTTGAAGCTACAAAAAAACAATTCGCGTTTATCGCCAATAACAAAAAAAACCTGCCTCTGACTATATGTATTAATAAGGGAAATTAGTTCCAGTAGCTTATCTTGCTGACAGAAAAGGCTCTTCCCATGCAAATTAGACTGTAGTAACGTGTTTTGTGAAGGGGAGCAGATGTTTGAGAGACAGCTTGATTCAAGTCCCAGTCCCAAGTCAGATATCATGAGGGGTGCTAGAGGGAAACTATACATGAAGTCATGTTCTCACAAGTCGACTCTACTGTTATCTCGCTACAAGTTGCGGTCAGGGTGGCTAGAGGAGCATTTTTCTAGAGAGTAAACAGACCAAAGTAAAGTAAAACTTTTGGTATTCGCTGGCGTAGCATGAAAGACTGAAAACAAATTTCTAAACAGGATGAAAACTTGTGCAAATTTATGTTTGCATTTCATGTTTGAAGACTTTCGCCTATTTAAAAAAAAAGATTTTTGTGTATATATACTGTATTATTATTTGAAATCCTTGCAATATCAGTATATGTTTCTTAACTAAAATAATTTAATTTTCAAATTAAAGTTAAAAATCTAAAAAGAAAAAATATAACTGCCTTAAATATTTCACAGTACAAATATTTATTTTTATCTTAAGCATATATGTATATCTTCTATCAATAAACTCAAGGGTAAGTAGGGTTAATGGAAGAAGTGGGGAGCTTCCAAATTGCTCACGTCTCCAGAGGGAGTAAAAGAAGCAGAGGAGGAAGGAATTAACTAGCCCAAAATTCAGCATAATGACAGGGTTTGTTTAGAAGCGTATAACCCGAAGGGGTAGTAGTAATACGCGGTGCTAAATATTATTATTATTATTGTTTGTTCGGAAATCAAGAAAAAAGTTATCTTATTGACTTGAATAGTAGCTTTTAATTTCAAATTTGTGAGAATAATTTTACAAACAAATGCGAGAAAAACCAAAATAACAGTTTGGGTAGGCGTCATGAGTTTGAATCATACTTTGAGAATTTAAAATATCAGTCAAATTAAAATATTTCTATATAATACCCACTTTGGTGGCCACATAGCCTAAGGCGTCACTCTGGCAGTAGACTAGATTATCTAAAACAGGAAGATTTGGGTTCAATCTCGGTCGGGTGTACTTAGAGCAATTTTTCTCAAATGGTGTTCCACTCTTCCTCCACGCAAATACTGGTACACTTCTTCTAAATTCAACCTTCCTGATCCATAACACATTAGTGTAATTAGTACATAGGCGTATAGCCCGAACGGGTAGTAAGATGCGTTGCTAAAAATAGTATTTCTAATATATTATAATTTTGCGATGAGCAAATATTTAAGGAAATGATTAAAAATTCAGCGTATAACCCGAACGGGTAGTAAGACGTGGTGCTAAATATTATTATTATTAAAAATTCATGTCATTATCGCCTTTCTTGATAGATCACAGGCTGAAGGCTAAAAGATTTACTGTTATGTAACTAAGATAAATCGTTCACGTTATAAATTTATCATACACTGAACGAATTGAGTTCCAAATGAGTAAATATGATAAAATGACCCTCTCCAAGAAACCCTTCTTCTCCTCCTAATACACTGAAATGTATCGGCTTTGGCTCTCAAGAACTCACTTCAGTCACTCGAGAGAAAGTCTTTCAGGGGTTAAGAACTATGTTTCTCGTCCGCTTAAAATCTGCCGTGCCATAAAAAAAACATAGGTACTTGAGTCCTTTTAACACATTAGACAAGCAAAAAAGTATTATCTTCTGTGAGGCAGAAAACGCCGGTCGCAAAGTGGGGTGGAGAATGCGAGAGAAATGAATCGTTCAAACAATGATAGCACAGTTAACATTCATCCTTTACCCTACACGTCAGAGCCACAAGTTGAGCTTGAAAAAACTAAACAAACATATTTGGAAGAATGTGTTCGAATCCCAGATGGGGACACTTGTCGTGTTTTTCACTTAATGTTTTGAAAGCTTATTAACATAAGGATTAGTAATATAGTTAATATTAGTAAGTCTTACTTTACTTTACACATCAAATAAATCCATAAATTAAAATATAGCAACTAATTTATTTGTAAAGTTAAGTTATTATCAGTTTCTATGGTATAATCATATACAATAGTGAACACTGACTATGAAAACTATCTTTATAATAACATACCTATTACCCGTATTGGCGAGCACGCGGAATAAAAGTCAAGCTCGCTTGGCCCGGTTCTATGGTGACGGGAAGGCTACGGCTCGAATCCCAACTGGAAGTTCTGCGGGTGATTTTACTAATTGGTTTTCTACTCTAACTCTACGCAAATTTGGGTAAATTTCCAATCAATTCTAGCTTCCTCATTCCTACCACAATAGTGAAATTAATTGTGAATTTCTCGAACGAGTTGTAAGACTATATTTAAAAAAATCAAATATACAAATGTATGATATCTTTAGAGAGCTACAATCGACTTACAAACTTATCAAAGTTTCCAAGATCACCCATCGTTTCTCTGGTCTAATTTGGCTTTATTTTTGTCTACACATTTAATAATATTCCTTAAAATCCACCTCCTCCTAAAATACTTCTGTCCTCACTTTCTAGATAAAAAATATAGAACAAATAAAATGTAAATTCTCATATTAAACTATTTTACTATAACGTTACCGATTATATTACCCACCTCGGTGGCGTAGTTGGCTAACGTGCTAGTCGTGTTGAGTTCGACTGCCGAAGACGGGGAGATCGAGGTTCTAATCTCTGTCGGGTGAACTGGGGGGTTTCCTAAATGGTTTTCCACTCTCCCTTCACACCAATGCGGGTTCACTTCCTCTAAATTCAACCTTGCCAATTCCTAATCCATTAGCGTAATTAGTACTCAAGCGTATAACCCGAACGGGTAGTAAGACATGGTGCTAATTTTTTTTACCGATTATGAATTATAAAATATATTGCGGTCACACTAAAATATTATTTGAAACTACTCGATACTCAAAGATCTACTTCTAATAACTATCTAATTATCTCACGCAATCGACCTGTTGCCACACCCTGATCTAAACTATAACTAGATTATGGTAGGAATGAACGTTTAGAATAAAAAAATTCAGTTCAGATAATTAATATTTTAATTTAATTAATACTATTATACAATATAATATGATATTATTTATAAAAGTGACAGTAGAAGGTCACATTAATTTTCGTGTAAAAAAATATTATATATATATAAATGGCATTAGTAACTTTTATAGCTGTAAATATAGTTCTTTCCTTTCTAAATCGGACTTAACTTCTCATCTTTATTATTTAGACAAAGTCGTTTATGATCCTTGTATTAAATGAATTACAAAAATAACAAAATTATTGTTTTAAGAAAATATATTCTTCTGGTTCCCCCCTTTCAATAAAGGAAAAAAATAAACTATCCGCATAACATAATCCAAGAGTAGACATAGTAAGAATATATTTATAATTCACTTATTTTTATACTTCTTATATAAAAGCGTGCTTGAATCATATTTGAGAGAAAACAACAGTATGAAACAAGAGGAATTTGCCGGCAGGCACATTTCGATCCAGTTGTGCTCACTCAGGAATAAAACAATTGCGTGAAGCACACAGCTGCGCCTTTTAAGATAAGAAAAAACAATTGCATTGGAACGATAATTAAATTGAACAGAAATCACAATCAAAATAAAAGATAAATATTTGCCCCTGGAGCACATTGTCTCTAGTTTACGAACTCATGGTAAGCATGATTCAAAAATGTTACACAAATTATTAGCCTGGGTCAAATTGACACGTGTAAAGTTTTAAGTAAAAGTTCTGATTTTTTTTTTAAACTTTCTTCATATTTATTTTTAGTATCGTATTGCTATCATTATACTTGTTTGTTAATATTATA